>CAXARX010000797.1:0-11383 GCA_963971425.1 Bryoerythrophyllum caledonicum | reverse complement strand
CCTCCAAACCATCCGGATGAATCAAAAGTAGCTCAGGAGTTGCCATCTGCCGTTCAAGCACGGGTGAGTGTCGCGACAGCGTTGGGTGTGGCAGCTGCAAATGCAAAGCTGTTGGCTGACCAGGAGGAGCGGGCGATTGAACATATGGTAGCCAACATCATTGATAACCAGGTAAAACGCTGTTTTCGATATTTTGCAACGTCATTTCAGCTTAGTTATGGCTGCATAAAAATCTTATGGCTAGTTTTCACCATAGAGGACCCAGAGGATGAAACCCAGTATACTATAGTGTTACTTCTCAGCTTGAGGTTGCTTTTCGGAGATCTTCATAAATGACGAACCTCCTTGCTCTAGTTTGTGATAAGGCTGCTGGGCTGTGCTTGCTGTCCTGCTAATATAAAAACTTCGAAAACCTTGGGGATGACCATTGGTTTCTTATAAATACACTAGATCCTCCATACTTCAGATAAGATTTTCTTCACCTTCAATACCCTGTAGAACCCCTTGTCTGCCCAGCTGCTCCTTTTGTCCCTCAATGTGTTACGCAGCACCAGAATTTGGGGTTGTCTTACGAACTCATCTCAGATTTTTATTTGACTCGGCATACATTTTGAATCTGATCCGTTTTTTGACTGTTGATTTGTTGGTTGCAGATGAAGAAGTTGTACACTAAGTTGGAGCATTTTGAAGAGTTAGAGATGCTCTTGGAAAAGGAACGCCTTGAGGTTGAGCGAGCGCGACAACAGGTTTACGCTGACCGTTTGCGCTATGCTGAGGCGCAAACATCTAGTCAAAAATCTCTATTCCGGAGCCCAGCTCCTAATTGAAAACAAAATACATTTTTCCAGTTCGAGTTCCAATGGTTGATTTACTCGGTATGCTCAATTCTTAATGGAGTAGGTAGTAAAACAGATGCATGCCTGTATTCAGATTTCACATGCCCACAATTGTGAAGTGGTATAGTTAATTTCTAGCAGAGGTACCTCTGCTCTTTCACATTCAGCACACAGCTGTAGTCTTCATTTACACTAGACTATAGTGCAACGCTGCCTTCTTTCCTTCTTTTGTACGAATATTCAATGTGCATAATTTTGACCCCTGTGAGGTGCTGACAAAGTTCGCAAGGATTTGTACTATTGCCGGTTGGGTTGGATCCCATTTTTTGTTGTTACAATTTCAAGGAAAAACAAATTATTAAAATTTTCAGGTGGTTTATGTCTTCGGTAATGGAATGTTGAATGCAACTTCTGAAGTACAAGGGACGCTTGGACACTAAGGAGTTGGCCCTGAGCAGCCTGAAAATGATTTTTCATCTTGAGTAAAGCATCCAAGCATTTAGAATTCCATTCTGAAAGTAACGGAATACCCTCACAAGTGGGCATCAAAAGTACCATGTTTAATTCTGGTCCTAGTTGCTAAGTTAGTTCCTACTTCCTCCAATACCCTCCGTTCACGTTGGCCAGCTACTCTCTCCACACCAAAAATAAATATGCTATGATACATACTTCTACATTAAATATAGTAGTTACAATGTCAACCCTTGTCCAAAAAAATTAATTAGCTGGGCAATGGATGTTGATCTTAATAACCAATAGGAAGTACATATGACAATTGCAACTATTAGTAAAAGTTGATAAATATTTTCTAATTCCTTAAAGCGGTGCCACTGCTAATGTGAATGGTGACGCCAATGGCATGTTGTGCAACTATGTACACCATTTCATACTATAATGGTGCCAAAAGTATAACCTACCTTGGTGCCTTCAAATAGTAACAACTTGGCTAAGAGCAGTTTACACTAATCTTTGCCTTCTAACATTCTTGGATAGTGCAATTTGATCAAATCTTTTTGAATTTGAATTGCTTCACTAAATGGTGAGTCATTAAATTTTAAGGGTTGTAGAGGAAGAAGGTTCTAAATAAAAAAATATAATATATTGGTTCGTGCAATTTCTAGCCGGTTGATGTAGAGAATGAGAGTTTGAAATGCCAAACCTTTCAAAACACGCACACGATACAATGCATGATGAGTGAACTACAAGATGTACACTCAACAATGTGTAAAGACCATTCTTTTATCTTTGATGTAGGTCCCCAAACCACACTGACTGATTATTTTTATTAATGAGTCATGGCTATTTAGTATTCTCACAATAATTGTGGTATTAAAACAAAAATGCAATATAGAATGCAATTAAGAAGAATAAAAGCTAAGCAAGAGATCAAAAAATGGCCTTTGGAGTAATAGAATGCCTCCAAAAGTACTTTGAGAAGTGTTTTTCATTAAACCTTTGGATGAGAGTGTGTGTATTGATGTTGAACAAGTGTCTACATTGACAACTTTTGCTTGTAAGATGTTCACAAAAACTTCTCAATTGTCAATTGAATATAAAAAATGCATGATCGTTGTAGTGTATTTTAAGTTTTGAGGTTTTGTTCACTAAAACTAGAATTTAAACCATTGGAATGAAGTTTTTGAATTTGAGCATATATAGTTACATTGATAGAGTTACCAAATTTAGTTTCTTTTACATATTGAGTTTTTGAAATTAAAAAAAATCAAATTCTTATTATGATCACAAGTTTAATATCAATTACCATGGGATGGTTCAATTTTCTAAATTTAGTGTAATGCTAATTTTTTTCACAATGATGATCATCATTGTGATTTATATTCTTGGTAGAAATTTTAACATAAGTGAAAATACATTATAATTGATATGGATTTCTTTAGTATTCTCTTCAAAAAGATCATAATAATTGCAAATTTTCATCCAAATTTATGAATGTTTCTTTGTCCTCTAGTATCCACATGCTTGCATTTACGTAAATTACAATGTTAAATTTTAATATCATTTATAAAGCTACCATAAATCATCTATTGTTCCATGAACATAAGCCCACCATCCATTTAGGGGCTAAATGTAATACTCTTGATGTAACTGAGCTAAAATGTAGAACTTGCATCTCACCCTCCATGAAATAGACATTCTGGACCCTATATACTTTTCTGGATTCTGGACCATATATACTTTTTTTTTTGGACATACGCGACAAGATACACACTCCAGTGAAAAGTCAAGTCAAATTCTAATTTTTAACCAAGTTAGTTTTTCCTCAAAGGGCGAGATATATGAAATTGAATTTATGTATCCATGAAATGACACTTAAGAGTAAAACATTTTAACCCATCACTTGCATGCATGAAATGAGACATACAAGGTTCACAGATCATCAGACATAAGTACTACTCATAAAACCGAAATCATGCAATTCGTCAGATGAGGAATTATCATGCAATTCTGTACTGATTTAGCAGTTAAGGGGTCAAATCACACTGGTTTCAAAGAAGGATCACAGTTGTCCTCCTGAAATATAAAGAGAGGAATTCAGGTCCTCACGTCCTTACTGAATCTCCTCTCAGACCGAAATCAGATGCTCTCAACTCTCGATCCACCAATCGTGTACTCCAATACTTCCACAAGCAATTAAATTTCAGACTCAAGAGTATTTATTGATTTCAGGACTCTGAAAATTCGGATAGGGCTGCCGTGCAGCACTTCTACGAACCTCACTAATGGAATTACAAGTGGATCTTTACATATGCCAGCATTTAATCTGACAAAGGATTAATCTGCACTGTAGATAGATTGCAAGCCAAAATAACAAATTAAAAATCTAGGACAAACATTCTGAGAGGTCAGATTCCAGAGTACTTACAAACTGGACACGTGCCAAACTCACAAAATCTTCATAATGATTTTTATCACCTGTCGGTAACTCCAACGACAAACGGCCTACCGACACTCCATAAACCACCAGGACGCTTCATAGCTAAAAATATAGAGCTCAAAATATAAAACATAAAATATCGTTAGTAACGCAAGTAAGATCACAAAAAGACTTTATTCAAAGGAACGTCTCCAACAAATGCTCATCATTAATAGAGAATAAAAAAAAGAAAAGAGAAAACATATCGACAAGGAAGCTTGCAAAAAGGCATTATGTGAGATGGCAACACATCCGCCTAGAGCGTCTAACATACAAAGGAGGCTGCAAACTTCCAAAAAGTGTTCATCTCAGGATCGGCTCATATCTGTGTATCAGGTAACTCAAAATCATCGTAATCTTATCTGCTCTGCTTTTTCCTAGCCTCAGTCAGACCTGTCTGTCACGGGGCCACTCACTCACAACCGCCTCGCCGATCGAGGCAACACATGAAAATAAAATAGCTCATCGAATGAATGCGTGAAGTGGCCCCTAGCTTGGACGAATCCCCAAACTCCTCCTTCTGGTAGTAGCAATTTTGGGCAGGCAAAGCGGCATCTATCCAGTCTATCAAACAGAAGAAGGGATCAATTAATGCTTCGCAGGCCGCTCCTCTTTCTCACCAGTCTCCTCCCTCATTCGTTTTCGGTCCTGCTTTAACCCACCAACGGGCTCCTCCACATGGTCCTTGTCGTCTTCTTCGTCCTCGAAGTCCTCATCTTCCTCCTCGTCCTCGCCAGGCTCGAAATCACTGGCTCCTTCATCGTCTTCGGGTTGAGCTATGGGTTGCACAAGGTACTTTGTTCCATATTCTTCCTCGTCCTCCTCATCCTTCACACACGTTTACATACTAAAAGATCAGAAAACTGGACTCATACTGACTCGTCATCACTCTGAAAATCAAACCCGAAGATACAAAAGATACTCATACTTCTTCAAAGATCAACCCTGAAATACGAATAGGCAAAGTAACTCTGCAAAATACCTACACTATCAAGGACCTCAAAAATCTACCTCATCGCACAAGCGTCGAAACTTCTAAAGTTCATGTAATCTTGTTCTGCTACTAGTAAGACAAATTTCACAAGTTCGCACACTTCAGGCACGTGGGCAGCTCGAGTGCAGATGCAGAAATATGGGGTTACTCACTTGTATCTGTGAGCAACCCCTTTACAAGTGACATAATAGAGGCGCAGATGTGACAGTGAGTTACCTCCTCTTCGACTTCCTCCTCGCCTTCATCGTTGTCCACTGCGTCCTCTTCCACCTCGTCGTCCTCTTCGTCCTCCCCTAACTCTCCGTTTTCGTCTTCCTCGTCCTCCTCGTTTTCTTGAACGTCGAGCTCACCCTCGGTGCTCACATGTGCGCCACTCGCGGGCTCTGCAAAAGTCGTCTTGCAGAGTTAGCGCATTCACTAAGGGACCAATCGGGAACAGAAACTCCTTAGGGTTATCAGGACCGAGAAATCCCGGAGGTGCAAGATGGACTGGGCAAAGAGTGATAATAAGTTAATACACTCTTGTTGCTTCCATGGTGGAGTTCGCGTTTTCGAAACGTATGAAGCGAATGATAATAATAATACCTTCCTCGTCGTCGTCCTCTTCCTCTTCCACGGCTGCATCCTCCTCGTCCTCGTCGCCAACCTCATCTTCCTCGCTCTCCTCCTCGATATCTTGCACCTCCACATTGTCGTCCTCCTCGTCTTCCACGTCCTCCTCGTCGCTACCGTGCTCGTCGTTGTTCGAGTGCCCTTGCAAGATCCCGGACGCCGCCACAACCTCTTCTTGATAACTCCCGCCCTCATCCTCTTCCTCATCTTCCAACTCCTCATTGTCATCGCCCTCGTCGTCCCGTTCCTCGTCCTCCTCGCCGTCTTCGTCGTCGTCCTCCTCGTGGACGGCCACGCCCTTGGAGTCGCCCTCCACACCCTCCACGCCCTCCTCCTCTTCACCGTCGACCTCTGCGCCGTTGAGGTCGTCCACGTCCTCCTCCTCCTCCGACTCCTCTTCTTCCTCGTCGGACTCGGGTCGCTCATTCCCGGTAACGTCCGTCTTGTCCAGAAACCGTAACGACTTCATCATGCCAAACACCTTTGCCCTATAGTCCGCGCTGCGGGTCACGGGGCACTCATACAAGTCCAGCGACTCGAGCTTCAACTGCGCCAACGGCTTAAGGTCTTCCACGGCCTGAATTTTGTTGTTGGACAAATCCAACTCGCGCAGTGACTTGAGGCCCGCGTACACCAGGTGCTCCAAGCCCGCGGCGATGCGATTGTCGCTGAGTATCAACCGCTCCAGGTGCGGCAACGACGGGAAATCCGCGAGCGATGACAAACCCACGTTGGCGATCGACAAGCGCTTGAGCTGCGTGAACGGGGCAAACACCTTGGACTTGGGCAACTTCCCTTGCGCGCACTTCACGAGCCCGTCGAGAGTAAGCGCCTCCACGTCCGTCACGGGCTCTCCGGCGCGGGCTTGCTCCACCGCTCTGTCCCACGCGCCCTCCTCCATTCCCCGGTGGTCCAAGGAAATGAAAGGCAGTCCGCCTGCAAATCGTGTTCGGCGCTCACAGCCCTCCTGGCGTCATACCATCCAGCGTCTCTCGTCGTCAAGCGCCATCGCTGCCTGGCTAGGCCCTGCTCCCGCCTCCGCCCCGACGGACGCTGCCTGCCGAGAGAGGCAAGCTTCCAGACCCGGCCCCTACCCGGCCCCTACCCGGAACCTACCCGGCCTGGACCGGCCCCGGAACCTGGCACACTCGCCTCATACGGGTCTCTCACAACGGATACTGCCCAACCCACATTAGGTCGTCGTGTTCCTCTGACATAAAGCGAATTCCCTATACTAGCAGCTATCTGCGTAATAAGGTGCAACAAAATACGAAAAAAAATAACATTAAAATCAGGCAGTAAAATGTTAAAAATCTAGACTGTTTGTTTTGTTTCTTTGACGGGTTGAGATTTCTTGGAATGCGTGTCTATCAAGATGTGTGTGGTATTGTTGGAAAGTGTTCAATAAGGAGGGGTGTAGGGATTTTGTTTTGTGGCATTTGAACCTATGCTTCAAAAGTTATGAAATTTTGGTTTGCTTTTGTTTTGTTTTGTTTAAAACTTGAGATCTCAAGAACGTGGTTGTCGACCAAGGGCATGTGTAGTTTTGTTGGAAAGTTCTCGACAACGACAGGTGCAAGGACATTCTTTTGGGGCGTTTAGATCTTTGTTGCAGAAGTAATGGAATTTCAAATTATAGATGGCTATGAATAGTTAGTAAAAAAATTTAAGTAAAAAGAAAATTAGACTTAGAAACAACTTCTATTACTACCACTTCTTCTAGAATATTACTAATACAATCTTATTCACATGAGAATTTTTGGGCCAATGGCACAAGCAATACTACCGTAGCCTACCCGAGGTTAGGCAAAAAATACTCGTTTGTGCCAAGAATCTCAAAAATCTAGGGACTCCGCTGCAGATAATCTTTAAAGTGAAACAATGCAAATGCATAGATTTTGGGAAATTAGGTAGGAGCCAACAAACTTGAAGGTGATTCTTTACGCCCTAAGGCATTGTAAATTGCAACGGACTGATGATTTGTAACGGATTTCCTGTAGCAATGCCAGAAAATTCAAAATTACTCATAAAGAGCGTTGACGTTTTTTAAATTTTGAACACGTTAAAATAGTTATTAGGCATTTTTTGTCCAACTTGGAGGTAGCCTACAATAGTATATATTAAAATCTTTGACCTTTAAATATAAACATTTTTTGGGACAAACTTAGTAAGTAAATTTCCATAAATTAAGTGATACTTTCCTAATTTAGGCACCTTTTATAACTAAGTGATTAGAAAGCCGTATTTGGATCATAAGCATACACTAAAATGTACAAGATTGAATAAGGTAAACACCAAAAAGTTGGAAGGGTATTGGACAAAACATCTATACTTTAAATTAGGTTGTTTGTTTGTTTTGTTTGTCACGTTGAGATCTTCGCGACCGTGAGTCCCCCGGGGACGTGTTTGGTACCGTCAGAAAGCCCTCGGCCAGGAGGGGTGCAGTGCCTTGGTTTCGTGGCAATCCGAGTCAAGGTGTAGAATTTATAGATTTTTGAGTTATTTTTGGATCTTAAATTATCCTAAATTATAGATCTTTTGAATTGTGCGTCCCCTAATTGCGTTCTTGGTATTGTTGGAAAGCCCTTGGCAAGGAGGGATGCACCGGCTTGGTTTCGTGGCAAATTATTAGAAAAACATTAAAATGGACCAACGGCACAGGGCTGTACTAGTATATGTATTATAATTGAGTTATTAATAAAGCTGAGGAGTAGCTTCGCTATCCTCATATTTTTTTATTAAATTAGCAATTTCTTTAAGTAGAAGAAAAATACAAAGGCATGAGATATCACGTGGAGAGGAATAGAGGCACACGGAGATTCTTTCATAAGAGCTTCAATGGCCTCGGGGAGCTTCTCTTGATTTGGTAAATCCATTACAATTGGTTCAAAAAAAGGAGTTAAAACTCCTTTTTCCCACCTTTTGTACTAAAAGCTGAGTTCCACCTCAATTTTTTGCATTAATAAATAGTTTCTTTGACTTTACGGATAACCCAATTGTATACCTTTTATATGTTTGATGAAGTTTGATTTAATAAACTAAATGTCAGACATCATATCTACAAATGATGTTTTATGTCAAGTTGTCAACTTTCTAAAAAGAAACCTTGATTTTATTTTTTTCGGTGATGAATTTAAGATCATTAACCTTTAAAAATCTATATAAATTATATTTTCACTTCCAAAGTTTAAAATTTAAATAGACTGGTTAGAATTGGTTGATCTATTGTAAACTTCAAGAGAGGGGAAATAATGATGAAGCGAACATCATTATTTTTTCCAAATAGGTAAACTTACAACAATAAAACAATGTTGAAGTGATCCATTTTAATAAATTCCCTTGGGTAGAGTTTTAAATTGGATTGACATAATTCAAATGAACACATTAAATTTTATAAGTTTGTTTGTTTTGTTTTGTTTGGTAGGTTGACACTTAATGGATCGAGTGTCTCGGGGGGGGGGGGGCTGCGGGGAGTTCTTTGTAGCATTGGAAATCTCTTCACAAGGAAGGGTCCAAGGACTTTGGTTCATGGCGTTTAGACGTACCAAGTGAAAGTTGTGAAATTTTTAATTGAATTAAATAAATGGTCAATCTTGACAATGATTCTTTCACTTAAATTGCAAACTTGAAGAGTTATGAATTGTATGACCCTTTTCAAGACCTTTTTCATGCAGACTAGATAATCAAACTTGATACATTGTGTGACTTTTCTCAAGACCTTTTACGCAAATTGGATTAACCTCTAAATGCTCGAGGCCCCAAGTTCTCGTGTTTCAAATACTTTGAAGTTAAATAAATCAAACCAAGTTGCTATTTTTAGTAATTGATATTTTTGGAAAAATAATTTTGAAGTCTAGTTTTAACATCAAAATTTCAACTTTCAAAATGAATGATTATGATTTTTCTATTCAAGATTTTGTGCAAGGGTGTGCTTTGTAGTCTTGACTTTCGGTAGTGTTGAGGGTTCTTGGAAATGAGCCTTAAAATACACTAAATCTTGGAGAACAAATCACATTAGAAATTCATTTTAAAAATTTGTATAGTATATTTTGAAAAGCCTTAAATTGATTAGGGTCATGTATCAAATGCCTTTTAAAACTAATATTTTCTTCGTGACCAATTTTTTAGGTTTAACATGTAAAAAGTGGATTAGAAGAGATAAACAAATATAGAAATGTCAGCCAGCTTGTCGGCGTGAATAAAGTGTTTGTTTGTCAAGACAATGATGCAAGGGTCCACTGGACTATAGATCATTGGTGCATGACTACTCTTCCCTTTCGGAAATAGACACTAAAGGGGGGCATGTGGCAGATTGGAAGACTTTCAATCACCTTCTCACTTTTGACCGTTATGTAATGGGAAAACCCGCAAAGAATCTCATTATTAAGAATGAACGGGCACCTTAAAGTGCACTCTTTAAAACACCAAATTAGCAATTTTTGTACTTGTATAAGTGCACTCACTGAGTGCCACCCCGGTTCAAATTTTTCTCATACTTCAAATTTTACCCCCTTTAATTTTGAACATGATAGTTATTTTTTTAATTTCTTTCTTTCAGACCAATATTAAAGTTTTCAAATCAATTGCATCACTATGCATATTGAAATCCAATTTGTAAGTTTTTGCAATAACAATACGAATTTTTTGGCAATAATAGAGTTATTCGTGAAGTCCTCACTCAGACTCCAGTTTGCAACCTCAATGAGGAAAGTGGGGACCAAACTTTCTAAACCTCCAAAAAGGAAGGAAAAAAAATTTGGACCGGACTTTGAGGTAGCCAATGAGGGATCATTGCACATCCCAAAAAATTTGCTACCATTGTCCCCACCACCTTCCAAGCCTCAAACCGAAGCTCTAACCGTGCCTAAGTGGGCCATTGTGTGGTCCCAACTCAATAAATGCGTGTCAGATTTGCTAAATAAGGTTTCAAAAATGAGGATGAAAACAAGGAGAACTCCAGTTCACTTTACGAATAACTCAAATGTGTGTAAATATTCCCATAAACTTTTTAAAAAACATTTTATTTTAGAAAAAGGAAAGCCATACACTCCAAATTATACAATATTTGCACTGATTGTGTTATGAAAGGATTCACCGCTTCCCTATTTGAAATAGATCTATCGCAAGAATTTGTCATTAATTTACAAAATCATGCATAGTCAATAACTCCCTACTTCTATTTTTGCCTTACTCTTCGCCTTGTCCTTTCGCATGTCGTAGTATAATCTTTGGATGAGTTTCTTGATCAACATAATCTAGGGCTTTTGTCACCATAGTTTTTGTCACTAAGAACAAAATGACACCTCTAGTTAAGGAAAATTGTCTCCAAATTATAAAAGATAATTTCTAAATTTAGCATGTTCCACACAAATTCTTGAAATCCAACTTCAAATGTAACTGTTGTAGACCTCAAGAGTTCAAATAAGGCTTTTGTAATTTCAAATGCAAAAATCTACATCAAATGTGAGCATGTGTGGCAAAGCTTTCTATAATTGGAAAATTTAAAACAAAATTAAAAAAGACCTAACCTCAAATTTAAGTGCCCCTAATCTCAAGGAACCTGTATACAATGGTTTTTATTCCAACTGCAAAATTCAAGATAAAATTTGAGCATTTGTGGAAGAATTTGCTATATTTAGAAAAATAACTTTTTGACATTCAACATCAAATTTAAATGCCCCTAATCTCATAAGACATTTATAGAATAATTTTGATTCCAAACTCAAAAATCTAGATAAAATTTGAGCATTCTTTCAAAAACTTCTTGTATTTAGCGTAAATTAAATAAAAATGTCAACAATCAACATCAAAAACATGTGCCCCCAATCTTATAGGACCATTATAGAATGACTTTGATTCCAAATGCAAAAGACTAAATCAAATTTGAGAATTCTTGGAAGAACTTGCTAAATTTAGAAAAAAATTGAATCAAAATTTCGACATCCAACATCAAATTTAAGTGTCCCTAGTCTCATAGAACCCTTATACAATGGTTTTGATTCCAAT
>CAXARX010000796.1:0-11794 GCA_963971425.1 Bryoerythrophyllum caledonicum | reverse complement strand
TAAAGACAAAGAAAATGATGGAAAGAGTAGAAAATGTGGAAAACATGTGCAATAAAAGAAGTCCAAAGCAGATTGCAAAGGAAGTCCAAAGAAGAAGTCCAAAGAAGGAGATGACACAAAGGCCGCGCATTGAAGTTTAGCACTACACTAATCGTTCTAAAATTGACATTTAGTGCAAGGTCAAGTAGGGTGGTAATTACACTAAATGTAAACCAATACTAAATACCCTTTTTTAGTGTAGTATTTTATGAAAAGAACTTGATGACCTTGAAGTATATGCAGTGAATGGTCTTAAATTCTACTCCCTCCGTCCGATAATGATCTTCTTCTTGGCCTTAATTTTTTGTCCCAAAATAATCTTCCTGTTGTACTTTGTGAGGTTGGAGTAGGTCAAATTTGGCTTTCGATTGTTCTTTGGGACTAGCAAAACAATTTTGAGTAGTAGTTTCTCCTCCATCGTTGCAATCATCGATTAAAATACAAATGAAATGATTGGAGGAATCAATTAACATTGTTCGTTCTTATTTTTTGCATCTCTTTGAGTATTTTCCAATTTAAGGAGATGAAGCATTGGGAGGCGAAATTGAGGTCCAAACATACTCTTGGGAACATACTAAATGCCCATAAAATGAAAACTTCACACTCAACAATTAAATGTCTACTCGTGCTCTTTGAAAATGCTCCAAAAATTCCACTTTTCAATACTCCAAAACTTTACTTTGAAAAGGACTATGAAGCTTGAATTTTCTTAGACGCTAAGAGTGCACCGAACTCTATTTACAATGTGAAACAAGTCTTTTAAATGTTATTTTTAGCTTTAATCCGAAACATTTTGTCTAATAGGAAGATAATTTTGGGACGGAGGGAGTACTATTTAATCATTCATTAACCACATGTTTTTGTTTAGTGTGAGTTATACCCTTACACCAAAGCTTCTATGCATGATTGGGACAATTCAAATTGACTCCAAACACTATTTTTTGGGTTTTAAATGGGCTATAGTTGGGACAAACTTTGAAGTAAGTGCATCTAACTACACAATAACATTGCTCACTAGGATTGCCACAATGCTATACACGTTCTTAGAGCATTCTCAACAATTGTTCCTTAAACACCAAATCCTTCGTCAAAATGATGTTGAAGAACTACATGCTTCTCCAACAACTATTACCAAGGGAGCTTAGAATAGCAAAGCATGAACAAATTTAATATAACTTGTATTACCTCTTCATAAGACCAAAATAAATTAAAGGAATAAATATACTAAAATAAACTCCATAGAGTGAAAGTATGGTATTATCAATGCATTAGACAAGGTGTTTGATATTAGAATCACCTTCCTTGCTCCGCCAAGTCTACAATATTTCGTGTGAAAACACCAAACTCAAACTCGATTCCAAGCAAGGTGCTTTATCATTCAAACACTAGTGGAAATCGTGATGAAGCCCAAGACCTTCCCCACGCAGCGAACACTAAGTTCCACTTGACTTTACCATTCACTAGTAGGCATCGTCACGATTTCCACTAGTAAAAAAATGACATTAATGATTAGAAATTTGATATTGAAAGCCTTGATCTTAGAGTATTTTAAGTTATTCTCCTTAGAACATGCCCTACAATTGTACATTGTGCACCAAGTCGCCAACCAAGATCGTGAGGAAGAAATGAGAACTTCCCCAACAACAATAACCAAGAGTGCTTAGAATAGAGAACATCAATCGTTTAACTATTCCTACTTTTGTGATAACTTGGGACCATAGTAATGATGAAGAATAAATATACTAAACTAAACTTCATAAAGTGAGAGGATGATCTTGTTCATGAATGAGACAAAGTGTTTGATGTAAGAATCACCTCACGCCATACTCTTAGTATTTGGAGTGGAAACATCAAACTCCAGGCCATATGAAGTACTTTTCCATCAAGCAATGGTGTTGGTGGAAGGAAATTAAGCAATGGTGTTGGTGGAAGGAAATTAGTTGCTACTAGGCATGCTCTTAAGCACCAAATCTTCTTTCATGATCACATTGGAAAATTACAATCTTCTCCAACAAACTTGCTAAGAAAAGCAAGCATCAACGAATTGAATATTACTAATTTTGTCATTGAATGAGACAATCATGATGAAAACTTCATAAAGAGGGAGCATAGTCTTATCGACGAAAGTGGGAGCATAGTCTTATCAACTAATAAGACAAAGTGTTTGAATATGAGAATCACCTTGTCCCCCTTCCACCAAATTTACAGTATTCGGTGGGCAAAAACCACACTCCTCACAAAGGAGATAATTTATCCTTAACAGATGACGTTGATGAGTGGAAATTGAGGCAAAGCGGAGCGGTTTCTTCATCAGAGACGGAGTAAGTTCGTAATTTACATTTTTATTATTATTGTAATGAGCCAAAAGTCGTTTAGTTTTTTTTTTGGGCACTAAAGTCGTTTGGTTTCATGATTTACTGCGGATGATTCCTCGTTTGGCGTGCAAAGTGCAGTGCAGACTGCAAAGCCGCAGTGAAGACACAAGTCATAAAGTAGGGTTATAAAAAGCTGAACAGAACCCCAGACACCTTTCGTCAGAGGATTCGTACGACATAATAATAACAGGTCAACTGAGCGTTCAGTTTGGGACAATCATTCTTAATGCTCTTTTGTTCCCGTTTCCTAAGAGCAAGCCAGGCAGCATTCAGTTTCCGCTCGCCAAGGTCATTTTCAGATGGTAAAGTGCTTTGCTGGGTATGGAGTTTAGGCATTTGCACAACAAACACGGTGAATCTGGCGGAAGGGGAGGAGATGGTGATTTTCAACATCAAGCATCTTGTCTTATTTGATAAGAACATATTCCTACTTTATGGAGTATATTTTAGTAGTTTTATTCCCACCATTATGGTTGTCACAAACTTATTATATTAAATTTACTGATACTAGCTGTACTAAGTACTTTTGGTGGTGGAGTTTGTATTTCTCCAACGTCATCTTGAAAGGGAACTGAGCTGCTTGGCATGCTCTAAACCAAGTCCCCCGGCCTGCCAGAACTGACTGTTGGAATAATGAATTCAGAATACCATCTTGTGTACCATGCATCTATATATCTCCATCCTTCTCCGTCTTCTGCAACCAGGTATGCAGAAAAAGTCCTGCTAGATCTATCTGCATCAGAATTACCTCTCAATTCCCTCATTCCATATGGGATTAACTCCATCATGGCACTTCTTTTGTGTGTGGCTTATATCGAAGAGTTACATTGCACATAATTCTCTAAAATTCCGTCACATTTCGTCTCACTGAGCTGAAAAACTGAGAACATTCCACCAGTAGCAAGAGGTACTAATTTTGCGAAGGTCAATGGTAGACGAGGAGCTCCGTCTGTCAGATTTCCACTTGTATAAAAGGTGTTGAAATGAACATGTTTAAATGAAATTTTTATTAGAAATTGACATGTCGATATGTCATTTAAGTACCCATGTGAAGTAGTGTCCTGATTCTCTTCAAATGAGTTGGGCAGCTCTGATCGCTCAAAAGTTGCACTTCGATCGTATTACTAATCGAATAGAGCTAATTCTGCTATTAAACTACTAGAGTGGTTTGTTGTGTATATTTGTGCACTGGAGTAAATATTTTTTATTGCGTTTAGCCAATGATATTGTTACAATTGAGATGGAAGGCACCGATCAGCGCTCAGTGGGTTATTCCCCTTCCACAGAAAACATTAAATGAATAAGACAGTTCATCTGACGCACTGTATATATTACTGATAAATACACGTCGATGACAACATCGAGGTTGATATAGAAGAACCTGAGAGCGAGCTAGCACGGCTTCATCTGGAGCGTTTCACTGCTGTAGCTATGCATCTGCGTCACGAAAGATTGGAGAACTACAGCACCAGCTGGGTGAGAACACGTTACAGCGCAGTGGTTGTCCGTGGCGTACGTTGCACATGAATGTACCACTTCTAACCTCAGTTGACAAGAGGATGCAGTCTATGTATTGATCTGTGTGCATCTAGACAGGCAGAAAATGATGACAAAGAGCAGTAATCAACATTGAGAGACACAGGAAAGAAAAAAGAAAAACGGGAGTGAAGCAGAGATAATATTCTCCTTTTTAAAAAATATTTTCAAGACCCGGAAGGCTAGCTAGCTTGGCTTTCAAAATTTGGTGATCCGGTTGCGGATCCGTAGTACCGGCCACAGACACGAGTCTTGTTTTTTTCCCTTCCAACGACCTCATCGGTGCTGGCTGTTGGTGAAGAACATACTACTAATTTTCTTCTCTCTGTAATAATGAGTAAAATGTGGTGGCCATATTGTTAGGTAATTAATCTCTCTCCTCACCAATGGCCATCGGTCTACAAGGTTCGATCAGACATCATGTATCTAAACAGCAGTTGACAAAATTTGAGAGCTAGTAAGAGTTCTCCTACAAGTTGTATTGAAGCCATGGACCAAAATCGCACTTTGGGCAAAAGTTTTGACAGGAAAAAAAGAGGAAAGAAACAAAACCAGAACTCGATCGATCTAAAAGCTACCCTGGAGCACCTATAGACATGGTGAGATCTAAGGTGATACCAGCCTGCGGTGACGACAGTAATTGTACACCCTCGCTCTGTACCAACGAGTTGGAGTCGTGATCTTCGTTGATGTCCGGTAAGCTCATGGAGAGGTGCCGAGGCGGGGAGGAGCTATTATTATTATTCCTATTATTATGATCACAATTAGTATTATTGCTACTCGTGTTATTGTTGTTGTGAGAGCGGGAGCTGTAAGGGTACAGAGAAAGGGTGGTGCTATCAGGCTCCCTATCTATGTTCGATCTCGTCGAAGCTGTGGCCTGCTCAGATTGTTGTTGTTGCCGCGCCATGAATGCCCACGGACTCGACGTGTCTGCTTCCGATTCGCTATATGGTCGACTCCGACACTCTACACTATATCGCTCTGTCCCTCTCTGTCACCCATAAAACACGCCAATAAGTTAATCTAGCACTTAAGGCAGTCTCATATTGAGAAAATTAATTAATAATCAAAGTTCTCACGAGTGCAAAAGGGGTGCTGAAATGACATATTTTAAATGACATTTTTCTTTAAAATGTCATTTCAACATGTCATTTCAGCACTTATGTCATTTAAAATATGTCATTAAAACACCATTTTTGCACACGTGTCATTCATATCAGCACATGTATACTAATAAGATTCATATATAATAATAGTCCAGAGTTGGTGTAATCTAATCGATTAATTAAGATGACTGTAATACAGTTGCTAGTGAGAGGATCGATCACCTGAACGACGAGCTGCTCTGGGACTCCGAATATGGCTGGCCAACCTGTTGAACGATAAGTGACCTCGTCCTCTCTTGCACGCTGATGATTCTCCTGCACGTTGGAGGAGCTGCAGCTATGATCTAGGAGTTGCTTAAACTGTACGTGAGAGTTCTGATCTGGCGAAGGTTCGTCGGACGTCGTGATGTTGTTGTGGTGTTTGCTGGATTGCTTGCTGCTATGCCAATCGTGCCGGGCACCGTGCGCGCGCCATCTGTCCCAGTCGCTGGCAATCTCCTGTCTCTTCATGGCTTCTAATTGTTGCTGCGGAATCACAGTAGGATTGATCCCTCCTGGTTGCAACCAAGGACCATCCTGAAACGAGGTGAATCTCCCACCTAATCCAGTTTCACACATAGTTAGTGAGTTACCTCATGATCTAGAGATCTAGATATGCATCGATGTACAGGTTTGAAGAAATGTAGCGCTCTTGAGAGCAGAAGAGGAATTATGTGTACTACCGAGGCTTATATCAGGCTGTTGGCGTTTCCTTTCCCAATCTCCGCCCGAAACTGAACTAGAGGGTCTTGCTGACCATCGATCCTCATTCATGTCGATTCGGGATTGGTCACTAAAAGAACTGGCTGCTGCACCCTTCGCCAGACCTTGCTCCTTCTTCGTCCATTCCACAAGCTGAATCTCGTCTTCTGACCAGTCGCGGTGACCCGTGGGTGGTCCATGATAAGCCGGCCGGTTGCTCCAATCTTCATGTCCATGATCTTGCCTGTCAGGAATATGCATTATCCGGAAACTTAGCTCTGTTTAGCATGCTATGAAGTGTGAACCTTCCCAGCTGTTAGCAGTGGCTCATGGAGAAATCGAAGAGTTACATACCTGGAAGACACTGCAGGGTGGAAGTCTGAGGGTCGAAGAATTCCCGCTTGGTGATGGAAGAAATTCGGATACATAGGCACACTGGTGATGTCGGAATCCCTCATGTGGAGAACTTGCCCCTGGAACTGGTCCCTCCGCTGGATTCCAACCGACGAATTGTGCAGAAGCGTTGTGTCGGAAGCGCCCTGATCTCCCATCGTCTGATCTCCTTGCACTAATCCTGCATCATCACATTCCCGAGACATATTCTCATTCATTCATCTCGTAATATTGTGCGCTCGACTGCAGGAAACCAAAAAGCTACGAATGCCAACCACGGTTACAGGTGTAACACCGATTGAACAATTGTATGTACCAATAAGTCCAGGACTCTAATTTCTACCCCGAAGAATCGACCTTCAGAGTGGATTTGTTCTAATCGCTAGCTAGCTTGTGCATAGAATTTAAATTGTTTCATGCCAAACCCAGGATCATTTAATAACAAGACAAGAACGCCTGAGTTGACACATCCACAAGCGTTACCGATCACCATAAGTAGCACAATCCTAATGATAAGACCGGTTGAACATCCTCCTGACGCTGACACCTCTAAATTGCCCACCCACACTGCGTGAGGTGACCTGAGATCGAGCCTGAAATTTCAGCGTAATTAAGCGTCAGATCTTCACACACTTGAGGCTTCACTGAGTAGACGCTGGGATGTGACAATATCTATGAGTGGCCGCGAGAAAATCTCAACACTTATGACACTACTTGAGTGCCATCTGATTTGCCACGATGTACATGCATTGGCTGCTAGAAAGGGCGGGGTAAAAGCGGAGGTGATAATTTGCAAGTTGCAGGTAAATGAATGGGCACATCTGCACATGAAATAACGATCACCAGGTGCACATGGGTGTCTATATGGGTCGATGCTTTGACACCCCAATTAAGCTACAGAGAGCTCTGAGTGAGGAAAATGGAAGTGAGAATGCCATTGTACCGCTTTGTCCGTTCTCGTCATTCTTCATACTCCGGTACATCTGCGACAACAGCGTCCACAACCCAATGATTACAGAGTCCACTACGAAACTGGTTGATTAATCAACAGGTTGATGCCATGCATTGCGCTGGCAGGTGCTCGGTCATCTGAGCTGACATGTACGTATTTGGAAGAAGGCACATTAAATGCTTGAGTCCAAACTAAAGAATCATGATCAATGCTAGCTGCTGCACTGTCACTGGAAGTCACCAGAAAATTTTGCTGCTGCACTCTGAGCCTGGGAGATATTTTCTGTAGTGAATGAGCTACCAGGTTCGGAGAGGAGGGAAAACGAGAATTCTGTGAGAATCACACCAATAAAATTAATTGAATAGAAACCTAGCTAGCCAGACGATGATTGAACCTGGAACAATGCTCTTACCTGCAGATGACTCTTGACATGGGCAATGGTGAGACCTTTGACGTCCATCAGCTGAAGAACCAGTTTTGGTGTTGCTCCTGCACCGGCATATGATTGTACCATAAATATCCACTCGTCACATCCTCGTCACATCTGACAGCATAAACTGGGCGCTCACTAATTCCAAGTAGAAACTACATCCATGTCAGTGGTCTAGCACGTACGAGACTTCAAGGACACGCGGTCGATACAAGGAGAGATAACCTACAGCAATCAAAATTCCTAACAGATTGTCAAACCAGATACAGGTCTGCGAAGCATCTCGAATCTACCCCCGCTTTAGACTGGCGGAACACACACAAATATACAGGTATGTGTTATATTAATTCAAAGGCAGTGACGCGCACTCCCTCAGTGACCTGCTGGCCTACGTGACCCAACACATAGACGTGCACCACCATGTCATTACTCCATCGAGAATCTCGGGACCGAAATTGCATTCACTTCGGCAATCACTCTGGAAAATGTCTGACTGCCCATAGTGCTGAATTTACTCTACATCGTGCGACCGCAAGTCGAAACCTCAGCAATCATTGTACAAGATGTGACTCACTGTTGGACTGCTGGATCCCTGCTATCTGCTGGTTTGTTCATCAAGAGGTAGGTGGGAAATGTAGCGTGACTCGGGAAAGAATTTTATAATCGTGAATTAGGATTGGTGATCATGTGCTGAGGTCAGTGAGGGGATTGATCGGAGTCAGTGAAGAATATTATCATAGTGTGGGCACTGTAGTACGACTCACTGTCTTGCCCTCCGAGGCGATCCACTGCGACTACGAAGCAGTGGTGCAGGTCCGGCGTCCAGCGCAGGCGCGGCATTTTCGACCGCATATACTGCCGCACCGTGCCACCGCTCCGCGTAGCACTGCCGCCACCGCCGCCGCCGCCGCGGAGGTAGCCACTGCCGCGACCCGGGCTGCCTCCAGAGTTGGCGTTCTCGCTCTCGGACGATCCTTCCGGTGTGTGCTCCTCGCTGGATGAGCCGGAGTTTCGATTCTTCAATCCCGAATTCGGATTCTCAGAGCCCCATTTCCGTGTCCCGCCCCCTCCATCGCTGCCGCTGCTGCAGTCCTGCATCCCGGCCGTTGGCTCCGTGGCGACCACGGGAGCTACTACCTGTAATCCATCCCGCGAACTATGTGTATGTATCTACAGAATCGTTGTGTTGATTGCGGCACTGGTGTCGCTAGAGGCCGCTAATCTCAATCTGTCGAAGTCGTTGTATCACCCTGGCAGGAGTCGACGTCCACCATAGTGCTCCAGCACGCAATCAACTGGGTGTCAAGGACTCAGAAACGGAGCAGGGAAGAGTAAACCCGATCTCTGCTGGAGGGGCAGCATCGACGGGAAAAACAGCTGTCCTGGGCGCAGAATTAGCTCTAGAAGACAAGACATCGAAGATAGGGGGAGGACACATGGAAAGATCTACAAATAGGCTGATGATGATGGTGATTATGAGTACTAGAGTACTGCTACAACTTCTACACTACCACTGCTAATAGTTCAGCCTATCGCACGTTGGCCGATTGGTAGCCGTACTTCTAGCTCCTATCGGTCTGGACACCTGTCCGCGTAAGGAATCGACAAGGATGAAGAGAGAGCGCACAGCACTGCTTGGGCAAGTGACCATTACAGCATCCTGCGAATGGCCGGGTGATCCCAACTCGCGGTTCTACAGTCTATTCGGCTCGCATCCCCCTTCACGGCGCGTGTTGCTGATGAAACAACAGAACATTGCATATTGAGAAGCGGGACAGCTAGCACCGACGTCGAAGTGTCGGCTGCCAAACTTGCTTACGCATGCAAGAATCAGCTTCGAGAATGATATATATGACTACTACGATGTCATCAGGTTGAGAGATAGGGGAGAGAGCCACTGTGAAGAAAGGAGGAATTCGGTTACGATGAACACGTCGTGCAAACATGCAAACGACTTCACTGGGTGTGGAGAAGTAGGTGGTACAGCTAGCTGCGTGGAGGGTTAAGTCTGCATCTAGTGCACTGCCTGACGTTACAGGATCATCGCCAAGAGGGTCGTGGTACAGAAGCCGAAGGAGCCGACAGAAGTCTGTGGCAATATGTGTATCCAATGGTGCCCACGCATTCAAGCCAAGACCAGGTCGGTCACATGCGGGGGTGGTGTAGTACTACTACTAACGTCAAAGGCTTCAACTCCGGCTCATCATCACGCTCACCATACAACTACAGCAACGGCAACTAGCTAACAAAGTAACGCCTCAGTCTAACTTCTTGCCACAACCACAACATCATCAACAACGACAGCAAAGAAGCAGGTCCTTCCTCTTCATGTGCCTCTACAGGTGCAGACTCCTCTCCTCCAGCAAACCTGAGTAGGAGCCGCAGCGGAAAACAGTGGCTGCCACCATGATAGAGATAAACAAAATAAAAGTCTAGCTAGCTCTAGAGGGAGTATCCTGTGCAGTGATGAACATCGAAGCGATTAATTTCAAGATAATATTTCTTAGCCTTGAAGTCACCGTCATCCATGGACCGCAACGACAGAACTCACCATTGAGATACACAGGAACTAGAGATCGAACTGTTGAATATGATGTCGCAGATTGATATATACACATTATAATAATGCATTCCTTGCAGAACCACTGACTGACAGCTGCGCTTCGAACATTTGCTGGAGGTTTTTACCAAATAGGTTTGATTTAGATGGTGTAATTATAAGCGTGAGCCTGCAGGGGGTTTATGTAGAGCTGGGAATAGACTTACTGAATGAAGAGGATTTGTGTGCGGCTCCCTGCTAAGATTAGTTTTTTGTGGACACAGAAGTAATAATTGGTGGCTGTCTCACCCTAGCTTGCTGCCAAAGGGTGACAAATGGACCACTTGATCTAGCAACTCGGCCCCAGTTCCAACTTTCTGTAGGGACATTAATTAAGGACAAGGTTTTTCCTTTAAAAAAATTATTTAAAGCACAAAAGAAAAAGAATCAATTCCTAAAGAATTAATGACTGGTACAGAACCTGTCTCGCCGGCCGTGGTGGGAGGGCTGTGGCTTTGTTCCGTGATTCTTTGGTTATCTGTGTTAGTTTTCCCACCCCTTTTTTTCCTTCTTTTTTTTTGAAACAAGCAAAGAGAATCTTTACTGCGAGAAGAGGAACAGAACGAGAGGACAATTCCCTCTATTTTATTTTTTTCTGTTCAGTAAAGGTGTGCCTTCTTATGTGTCAAAAAATGAATAGGAATGAATTTTTTTTAAATAATCAATGACAAGGTTAAATTGAAGCCGGGCAGCAGGCTGTGGGTGCGTGTGGGTGCGCCAACCAGGGAATGAGGTTGTCGTAGAGCTCAAGTACTACAGAAGAACACCGCCACTGAAAAGCTTGCAGCGCGCTATCCAAAGAGACTCACTGTTCTGCATCCACTCCACTAGTAAGTTCCAGTGCGCACCAATCCCTGCCCTCCCTTTGCCTGCAGGTGATGGATGTGCAACAATCTTGGTCTGATCAGTTGACGAGAAAACGGAACCCATCCCCGAACTCCTCGGCAATTCCAGACATTCCACCTGCAGCCCTTTTACGTGACCAAGAGCCGTAACTTCATTCCCGGCCACTAGCTACGCACGGTCCGCATCGACCAACATTTATTTATTTATTTATTTATTATTTATCTCAGCTTGCCCATGCATGTTGTCGTCTCACTCGACTGTTCTAGTCGTGAATTTGTTGGTTTTGTCCTCTGGACAAAACTACCCATCGACTCAGTGGATTTCCAAAGTGCTATCTTGAACCCTTTTTACACTAGGTTTCGCATCCTTTTCACACTGACTTAGGACAAAACCTCACACGGTTCTGCCGTTCTTGTTCTGTGTCCACGAAATGGTTCCTTCTTAGGTTTAAAGGTATTCCTAGCAGCATAAATGGGTTTCTGTGTGTGATTTAAAAAATGCATGGTAGCTAGCGCTATGATCATACTCAGAGTTTCCGGAAATCGGTAGGGGAGCTATCTTGTTGCTGAGGCGTCCCGGAGCTAGCTAGCGGCCTCTAGTCAACCAGTAGATGTATAGCGATGCATGATGAGCCTCACCCAAATTCGTGTGAAGAAGCTATTCCTCTGTAACTGATAATATTGCATGCTCACTGGTGAAAGGTTTTCCAAGCAAGAAAAGCAATCAGCTAGTGCTGGAAGCGAGCGGAGCGGCGATTGCGCACTGACTTCATCA
>CAXARX010000794.1:0-31419 GCA_963971425.1 Bryoerythrophyllum caledonicum | reverse complement strand
CTTTCAAATATTAAGTCAGGACTTTTAAATTGTTTTTTTTATTGCATATGCACTCTAAATCTTACTTTGGTACATTTTATTATTATAAACAAAACTCCGTCCGACTACTTTGTACGTGGTCACTTGAGATTAAACATTTAGTTGGTTATGGTCGTGCTTTAAGTGCTTTGAGTGGAGACTTTCATTTGTCGCTCTACATACATCAAGAAATTCAGACCCCATGGATTTTAAACAATTTTGATGCAATTTTCCATACTTCATGGCTTCATACATTTTTGCCATTGATTTTGCAGCAAATGTAGAATTAATTTTGCATGGATTATGCTTTTAGTCATTATTTATTTGACCAAATGCAATTTCTACTTTGATTACATGTAGATATAGAGATTTATTTAATAAATTAAAAATGACTAAAAGCAAAATTAGTGCAAAACTGGAGCAACAATTAATGCAAAATCAATGTAAAAAATTGTGCAAATCCATGAGGTATGAAAAATTGCATTAAAATTATTAAAAATTAATGAGGTTTGAATTTCTTAATGTAAGGTAGGATGTACTAAAAGCGCTCATGCTCTAAAATCGTCCACCTCCTCAAATGTACACTATTTTTACATGTTATTTTTTGATAGCCTTCAGCAATGTACTAGCTATGTACACGTAAGGAGGGGGGCAATTTTTAGAGCCCTACGGCACTTCAACTTCAAAAATTCATATCTAATTTCACAAAATTCCAAAAAATATGAAATAACTTAGATTTGATGTCAATTCCACTTGTTTTTTCAAGGAAAATTTACTGAAAAACATTTGAAGAAGTTTCACCTTTCAAAATTCAGTTTCACCTTTTCAATGGGCGATTTAAATAGTTCGGCCCCCACTTAGAAATTTAGACCCTACTAAGGGCCACTTTAGACTACGGTGGAGAAGTGCACTGGTCAAGAATTGTAGAAAAATGAAGGAATACGATTGAAGAAATTTTGTTCTTCAGTGGGTTGAGTTTAGACTACGGTCAAGACTTGTCTTGTGGAGAACTTCAAGTATGGATGAAAAAATGGCATGGCCGCCTATGTGGCAATGCTTTTACAGAAGAAGAGTTCTCGGGGGGTCAAGTTTCTTGTCCGACCTCAAACCCCCGGAACAAGAAATTTGGCCTCCGGAGAGCTTCAAATTCACCAGTTGCTTGAAATAGCCATCTCTTCGGCAAAACTTTTGGATTGACCGGAGCACTCCTCCACCGTAGTCTGAAGCGGCCCTAATTTTTTTTTAGATTGAAATGTTTTGAAGAGTCGTCCAAGTCTAGCGAGCCACCATTGGAGATGTCCCAACTTCAAGCTGAGTCTAATATAATTTTCTTCCTGTTTTGTGGAACTGTAGGTATTTGACACCGCATATGAATCATAATTTGTTGAATTAAGTTAGCGGCGCTATTGGACCCCGAGCAAGTTGGAACTACAGGGAGTACCTATCTGATCCAAGTCAAGGTTATATTTGGCAAAAAGCCGATAACCGCTACAGGGGATTGCCAAGTGACACAGATACTAAAAGTGCTTTGCCGCAAGTGTGTTTTTTTACCCCTGCCCTGGGCCGGCTTGTTCAATTCCCTCGTAAAGAGGGGCGTCTGGCTGGTGCCTTCGCTCTCCCGCCCATGTCGCCCAGCCTCTCCTCTGTCACCCTGATTTCCTGCCCGATCCTCTGCCTCGCCTGCAGCAGTAGCGCGGAGCAGGCACAGCGCTCACTACTACATGAGCTTCTGGCTCATTCATTGCCTTTCTCGTATACATCTAATCATGCTCATTGTGCATTTCTTTTCGAATTCTTTTTTCCCCCATGGCGCTTTCTTCATTCATTGCCCTCGAGTCTGAAGATCGACTGTAGCTTGCCGGATCTCTCCTACAGGTAACGTCCCGTGGTCTGAGCTTTTGTTGATAGCGGCGCAGTTAGTAGGTTTCGGTGCGTATTGTGTTGGATTGGACAGGTGAGAAATCTTTTTCCCGGTTTATCATGGTAATGTCAAAGTGCGTCTTGAGCATGATTAAGATGGAAATAGAGTTTCGTGCGTGTTGTGCCTGAAAGGAGGTGGAGATTAGCTGTATACAGACAAGCTGCTGTGGACCAGCCTTTTGTCCTTGGTTCACGACTTGCACGGACAGGGGAAATTATTAACAATGCCAAGGAGCTGGTCTTGTACTTCTACCGTTGTCTATCTTGGAGGTAGAGTGTTGTAGGGAGATCTTGTGAGCTATGCTTTAGTGTGTGATGTCTTCTAGGAGCTTCTCGTATTCTTAGTGAGCTCGTGGAACTTATTCGAGCTTATTCGGAAGTTTGTAGAGGTGGTTGTTTGTTGTTGATAATGTTGTATGAAGCTGATCTTGTATTGTAGAAGGGATCCGTGGAGCTTCACTGTTTTTCGTTGACTGCTTGAAGTTAACTTGTAGATGTCTCTGTGATGTATGAGCTGTGTAATAGTATGGGCTGTTTGCTAGGAAATCCGCATTGTGTTCTTCTAGTCTACAGGATTCCTCCACATTTGTGTCCTGCAGATTGTGTTTAGAGACAAACATTACTTGTATACATATCTTGATCTTCTTTGGGGTATTTTTGCTTGTTGTTGCAGAGGAGAATTGTCAAGTCAACTAACGTCCGACGTCCTCTTTGTTTGCAGTCGTGCTCTTGAAGTGAAGATTTTATCGTGTGGTTAGGAGGGGAGGCTTCAAATAGTCGCTGTTAGCTGAAGAAGTGGTGTTTGGGAGCTGAGATGGGAGCGGAGTGTCGAAGAAATCTATCCGTGCTTGAGAGCTGCTTAAGCATTTGAGCTGTAGCTTATTGTTCTGCTTAGTGACTTAAGCAGGAGCTTACCACTTTTTAGAGTCGTTCTCGAAACAATCATCAACAATGGCGTTCGAGGTGGCCAGAGTACATCAGCTTATATGCTCAAGAGTCGGAGATGAAGTAGACTTCAAAGGTTTCAAGAAAGAAAGTGCTTCAATGGAAGTAGACCGGACCCCGTCGCTCACATGCAGTCCGGTCGGCGCTCAACTGCACCCATACTGTCCAGGGGAGCTCTCGTACAATTTCCCGGCCTTCGATAGAGGGTGCGATACGAGTAGTCCGCCATTGGATTTATCATCCGTCTCCACTGAGACCGAGAGCGACGAAGATGAGGATCTCCTTCAGAGTTTGGCTCAACAAATTGCGCATTCCATGCTTGACGAGGAGTCGAATCCTGAGACGTTCGCGGGGTTGGCGGAGGAAGTGGATATTCCGAATCTCGAAATTTGCCAAATGTTGAACTAAGCGAGGTGAACCTTCGTACTATACTTCGTCATCCTCTCTGTTGGTACCCGAGCAGTCGTTAACAGTAGACTTCGACGTCTTATCCTAAAGAAGCTCTGCTACTTTGTTATGACTGACTTAGAGGAACTATCGAGGGTTACCTCGGAAATCTAGAGATATGTCGGCTCGCGAGGTTGCAAGTTTGTCTGCGTGTTTAATGTGCAACCTTGATGTGTACCTATACGGTTTGATTTGGTTTGTGTCGATGAGCATGTTTGCCGTTTTACTGTGCAACCGCCTTTTACTACGCATCGACTATCCTCAGTGATGATTTTTCGTCATCCATGCATTCGGCCTACTCATTTTCTCTGGAAGTCTTGCGGCGTAGGGTGTGATGTTGTCTTTTCTCAGACCTGATGACGGCGCCTGTATTAAGATGGTCGTAGAAATGAGTAAAGTAATGATGTTGCATTTACACTCTAGAGTGTAATATCACAGTGTCGTTCAGCCTGCAGACCTAAGATATGTGCACATATCACAGTGTCGTTCAGCCTGCAGACCTAAGATTCTGACAATGTATTTTCACCTACAGGGTCGTCATTCCCCAACCAGTTGGTCCAGCGGAAGTTGGTCCTCAGGATCCCTGCTTTTAGGCAGCGGCAGTAGCTCAAAGGGATCATCAAGAGTGTCATCCCAAGTTTCTTCTCCCTCATCAGCTCCTTCCTCCGGGCATCAAGATGCTTGGGATACTCTGTATGCAGCAGCTGGAGAGGTTGTCCGACTGAAAATTAACGAGGAGAAAAAGAGCGCATTGCATCCGATTGAGAGAATTTCTCATTCGAAGACGCCGAATTCATCTTTGCGAGCTCAGTTGCCTCAGCAAACACGACCATCTGGACAGATGGCGAGTAAAAGGTCGCCTCATTCTACTCGAAGGAAGGACGAGAACCTGATCTCTATGACTCAGGTACTGGAAACGGCTTCAGTTCTCACATTCTCCTCGCTCTGTATCTTTGATAATGATGCGCTGCCTAGCAATAGCGTAGGTGCCTAAAATAATTCTCGACTCGTCAGTTTTTCATTTAAAAAGATCCATTTCAGCGCACAGTCTTACTACGCTATTACCCTGCTTTGAGTGTTGCAACAGTTTTCTCCTGGATTACAACAGGCAATCTTGATCCTAGGGTAGAGTTCTTCGGATTCCTTTCAGTTACCTGTAATTTTTGTCTAGGCTTCCTTCATGGCAAAGTATTGATTGAATGTGACTATGTTGACAGGCACATCAGAATTGGGCTTCTAAATGATGCAGTAATGAATGCAATGGCAAGCCAAGCACAACCACGTAGCAATCAGTATCAACAACACCAACACCAACAAGTTTATACTGTAGATGGGCATCAAGGTGTTAACACCTTTTATCATGTGGGAAAATCATCAGAAAATAAGTTTATGCAGAGGAATCGTCAGGCTGTATTTAATGGGGGTTCAGGCGTGCGCGTTGTTTTTCTTGGAGCATCATCTAGTCGAGAGTCTGGAACTGGAGTGTTCCTACCTCGCTCGTTTGAGCCGAAAAAGAAAAACGGTGAGTTAGGGCTGACTTTACATGTGGATATTTAGCCGCCGATTGTTTTTTTATCAACTTTAAGGTAAGAATGTACTCTATTTAATGACACCTGCTTTCTTTAATGTCATTTTGGCGACTTCTTGTATATTTGTTTTACTTTGTTCTGTTTACAATTTCCCTCTTTTTGATTGTCTAACTGAATGTTTTCGTTCTCAGATTCTTCTCCATTAAACGCTCCTTTGCATGGCTGCGGTACTGGGGCAAGACATGCGAGAAACGCGAGAGAGGGAGTATGGCCCACTTTGCAGCAGAGCATGAACCGATCAGCGCTCCGCCAACCAACAGTGGTTCACGAGCCTTGCCTTCCCACAGAGTGGACATACTAGAGAAACATTATTGTGGCCTTCAGCCACTCATACGCCTTTTACAATGGCAAAGCGAATCCGGTCAGCTTCTTCATTCATCAATATCGAGATGGGATCCAGGAGGATGCCTTTTAAACCCTTGCAAGAGCAGTAGTTTTGCGGGAACCACCGATTTTATCAAGGACCTTTCACGTTTGATTGTAAAGGTACCCAGCACTGTAAAGTACTAGAAACAGGACAGTCAGGAGTCTGCTGTACATTAGCCAAGAATACGCTGAAGAATCCTGCATTTCTTCAGGGGCAGACATTTTTCTGAAGACCACACGTGGACTAATAAGGTGATTGGCTTTCTAGGAAACTCGGCCTCAAATAATTGCCCGATCAATAAACTCTTCCGTCAAGCACTACGTGGGACTCTCCCTCAGACTGATAACTATCATAGTTCACGGGCTCTTGTTTTTTGGTAACGTCTTCTGCCGAAGACATTTTTGAATACTAAATCTATATTCAGTTCTTCGAAAATTCAGGATGACATAATTGTATGCAGTTATAGTTGGAATTATCAACTTGGTATGGGACTGGATCCTTTTCGTCATGAGTACCTTCCATTGTCATTGTGGACAATGGTCGTCTCTCTCACACCTATAGTGTTAACCCTTCGAGGTCTACGAGGTCCATTTACGGCCAGTAGATTACGAGGCATTTTCTTCTGTTTGGAATGGATTGACAATTCTAATGGACGATTCAATTCTAGTAATATATTCATCTCCCAATTTGAAGTAATTTTTAGTAGCAAATGTCATTTATGCGCAATTTTATATATTACCCCTACGGGATTTTTAGGCTTAACCTTGGAATGAAGGTTGTTTTAACCCCTGAATTCCCAAGGTTTTTATTTGAGTAAAATAACTTTATCTTGACTTCAAATTGACATTAGACATTGAACATAAATTCAAAACTAGACACATTAGAAATTACTTAAGAAAAGGAAATAGAAATCTACCACTAAGTTATATTGACTCCGCTTGTTTGGAAAGTTATATAGTTCTTTGCAATCACATGTTTAGATGGTGTTGTCACATGTAGTGTTAATTATTCACTAATCCTACATGAATGGTGCAATCGCATGTGTATAAAACCTTGGTTACTACCAATTGCACACTAATCATAGAGTTATTGGTGGATGAGTAATGATACAAAAATCTTTTGGATTCATAGATTTCAAGACATTAAAGTCAATTCTATTTCATAGAGCTTATAGTGGCCCATTACTTATATGAGATGCTTTGTACTTTGAGGCTAGTTGAAAATACCCGATGTGGGAGTTGACGCTGGAGCATCTTCTGCATACTAAAAGAGGTGTTGCGAAGATTCATCGACACTGCCTTCAAACTCCGTTATTATTGTTGCAAACCATCCCAAGTACGTGTTCATGAAGTCAATTGATTGAATCTCTTCAAATACTCTTTTGAATTTGCTTTGATTACATTCCTTGAGTGTACAATTGTGATTTGTTTTCAAAATATCTAGTATTGTAGCATTCATGTTTTGGTATTTGTTTGGGAGGGACTTGGAAACCCTTGTATTTGGTGAGAGTACATTATTTGCAAGTGTTATGTAGTTGGTGAGAGTACTTTCCTTTGGAAATTGCAGTGATGGGAGTTAGAATTTTGAAATCTTAGTTCTGAATGCTAAATTCACTACGTAATTATAGTGTGCACGCACTACATTTCCATCTGTGTAGCTGTGCACTTGTATTGTTGGATTGAAGATTTGGACTTCTTTAGGAACTATGCATATTGCACATTGTGAATGGATGTCATGCATTGTATGAGTTGCACTAGTCCAGTGATGTCATAGTATTGACAAGTCGGAGAGCACATGCGGTTTTGAACTCTTCAAACTATTTTTGTTTTCACAGATTGCATTAATGCAATGGAAAATGGTTCCAAACTTCACACTTATGATGCTCTAATTCGGCCCAATGCAATGTTTGTTGCTCGTGAGTGCCGTACATCAACACCCACCAGTGAAATTTTCAATTGACTAGCAGCTTTAATGAGTGTATTATCCTTCCATAGTACTAGACTTGCACGACCCACAAAAACACTCTGACGCTCTAATAAGATCCTGCATAAAAAAAATTCACTAGAGTTATTTATGTATAGAAGATTACCTCAATTTCTTGTATTTCCCTACAATTTTTGCATTGAAATGTCTTGTGCTCCGTTTCGTGCCTGTCTTTGGAATGAACCTACACACCAAGGCAATATACTTCCATGCATTTATAAGCTCTCGGTTGATTCATTATGGGTTTAATACTTTCGCCACTTTCTTTCTTTAAGGTCCATGCATTGACAAACTTTGTACTACTTCGCCTCTCGTGTAGGGGATCTAATTTCATTAGACTACGATGACCACCAGCTCTAGAACCTCTAACAACATCCATCCAACCAAAATGAGCAAGAAAAGACAGAGCCTAATTGATTGCCTGCAAAAGTACGTACCTTCATTACAAGAAATCGGAATTTGTACTTAGAAGAGCTCGACATTGTGGACAGTGTGATTTGATGACACTTGACGACACAAAATGGGTACCGGTCTTCTAGTATGTTAAGGGTGGTGGATTTTCTCGAAGCTCGCGTGACAAACTAACTTATAAGACCAAATGGAGTCAGCTAATTCCAGACTACAAACGAATAGCGAACTACGTTGGATGCATAGAGAAGTTACGTCAGCCGAACGGAAAGTCAAAGGCTTGCCAAGTCAATTTCTGCAAGATGTGTTCAATGTCATTCATGAAAGGTATGACAATAGCTATTAAAGGTAAAGAGATGATTGCAAAAAGGGTACACGTACACACAATAATGCGTAGGGAAGAGATGATCTTTACTCACAAGGTCGTGGCCATAAGTATTGGATACTAGGTGGTCTCGTTGCCAACCCTTATGGGATAACTCACCACCCTAATACTCCTACACACTAGGATAAGGCCATGCAAGGTCCCCTCACCACACACTTCTTATTTCTTCTTCGTTGCTAATTAGCTCTTAGAAAGCATTTCTAAACTAGTTCAATTGCGACTAGCCTTCATCTAGTTTTCCAAGACTCTCATTTTGTGTAGAGCTAAGTCCCTTAAACCCAAATGCTATTGCTAACCGTTGATGTCTGTCTCGTGCTAATAATTTCGTCAGCACATCTACTACCATAAGCTCGGTTGGACAATACTTCAATGTAATTATGCGCTCATTCATCTTCTCTCGAATGAAGTGATATTGCACGTCAATGTGCTTTGTGCGCGAATGATGTGTTGGGTTCTTCGCAAGTGAGATACTCTCTTGGTTATTGCTTATAATCGTTGTAGCCTCCTCTTGAGCACATTCCACATCCTTCATGAGTTGTCGAAGCCAAATGGCCTTCTTGGTAGCATGAATTGTAGCCATATACTCTCCTTCTACTATAGAAGTCGCCGTGGTTTGTTGCCTCCTCCTATTCCACGACATTGCGCCTAATCCAACCTTAAACATGTAGCCCGTTGTAGATTTTTGATTGTCGATGTCTTCCGCATAGTCTGCATTGCAACAACCACTCAACACAATGTCGTGTCCACCAATACACAACTTCACATTCATATGTGCCCTTCAAGTATCGGATGATCTTCTTCACCGCAATCCAATGCTTGGAACCTGGTCTTGCCATGTGTTGACTCACCACGCTAATCGGATATGCAAGATCCGGCCTTGTTGCAATCATGGCGTACATCATTGAGTCCACAACTTACTTGTATGGCACCGCTGATATGGATTGAGTCTCCGCCGTATGCTCTTCTTCGGTGAGTTTCATGAGCTTGGTATTTGCATCCAACGGAGTTGCGACGGGCTTGGAATCTTGTATGCCGAATCGCTTGAGCACGTCCATAACATACTTGCCTTGACTAATTGTGAGAGTACGTGCCGCCCTATCTCTACAAATCCAACACCAAGACAAAAGTACAATTCACCAAGGTCGCTCATTTCGTACTCCTTCTCAAGCATAGCCTTGAGTGCCTTTATAGAAGTCATGAGATTTGCAAGAATGATCAAATCATCAACATATATGATTACAATCACCACATGTTGACCCTCTTGCATGAAATATAAACTATGATCTGCAATGCTCCTAGTAAACCCGCATTCGAGAAGAAAGCTGTCAATCTTTTGGTACTCGCCTTCGGTGATTGCTTCAATCCATACAATGACTTGTGCAACTTACAAACATGGTTCTCTTTACCTTGTTGCACACAATCCCTTGGGTTGCAACATGTAGATGTCTATCTCTAAGTCACCATGAAGAACGCCGACTTCACATCCATTTGATGAATCTCCAAGTCCATGGCGGTCTCGATGGCAAGGATGCATCGAATAGTGGTGAATTTCGCCACGGGAGCAAATGTCTCGTGAAAGTCTATTCCGTTGTCGGGTAGAGAGGGGTGCGCTTAGGGAACACACGGGGTGTCTGGCTGCAAGTTGTTGAGTGGTAATCAATAAATTGTCGAAACTCGAATCTTCACTTGATCTTCTTTTCAGTCTTCACTTCAACCTTCCGTTGGCCTATCCTAGTGATGGCTCTATAGGGATAAGGGTAAGGGTGTGTGATAAGAAACAAGTCCTCGGACGGGTAGAACGGGACGGCCAGACCGCAAGCTGAAACCGTCCGAAAGATTGGCTCCTGAATTTCAAACCCACGGTGACCAGGAAGCGCCTTTCATCGGTGAGAACAACATATAAGATCGACCATGTGGGCCATTAACCCCACTTCGTCGCCACAAACACAAAACGGGTTATTAACACCTGTTTCGTTAAAAGTGCACATAGCCATGTGCACTTATTTTTTGCGAGAAATGCCTTATTCTTGTAAATAATGTAAAAAATTATCCTATATTGTGCAAAGTAATTAATTTTTTTTTAATGTGTTTTATGAAAATTTAATGTAATCATGATGAAATTGAAATTTATTTTTAAAAAAAACTTTAATTTTCTATAGCTTGTATTATTGAATATTTTTTATTCACAGTTGTAGTAATTCCGTGATAGGAACAAATTGTATTTGAATATGTTGATTGTAAAAGCATATTTAGCTAATAAGAAGATTTAACTATTACATATTTCAATATAAGGAGGGTATTATTTTATACAATATCATTTGATATATCAATGTTAAAATAAAATTAGAATGCTTGCACATAACATGACTTTTAATGTTTCAAACAATTCTTGATTGAGGATTTAGAGTGCTTAATAATATCAAAGTATTGTTATTTCAATCGTGTTATTCAATACACTCTTTGATGAAAATATAGATGATTATGAAAAAAATTAATATTTTTTTTAATGAAATCATGGATTTTATTTTATTGTTTATGGAACAAAATAATTAAATCCTAGAAAAATTAGTTTTTTTTTGCTGATTTAAAATTTTCACAAGATCATTTTAAATAGAATATACTATGCAAATCATACGGTTTTGCTTATAATCTCGTTTCATCAAATGCAATACTAATTTCGAGAATATTTAGACACATGTATTTTGAACTCAGTCCATATTAAAATGGTAATAATATTAATGTATATCATTAACGATATATGGTATTGGAGTAACATACAATAATTATTGAATACCCTAAACCTCTCAAACAATCTACATATATATAATGTCTATTCAACTAAGAACAACATATAACAAAAGTATATGTTTCTTATAAGTGCCTATAATGCACAAATTATTCAGTAGACTCAGACAACCTTATGCCTAAACTATAAGGGTCTTCTACTGATGGATGCATTAAGGCCCTTGCAGCAAATTCAGTAGCCGTTTCCACTCCAGCATTAACTTCAATTTCTTCTCTTGGCGTCAAATTCTCGCTCAAAGTTTGATGTTGCACTTGAGGTTCCTGAAAGTCTCGAATATCTGAAGAAACATATTTGTAGATAGGTTTCCCTCCTACAATATCATTGGCAATTTCTTCGCGTGTATACCACTGCATACCGTTATTCCAACGATCTAGGTTAGAATCGTAATAATAGCCATCTTCATTGAGCTCTGGTCTAACCTGTGTAGGAGGAACATGAAATGGATCCGGAGTTGACAGAGAAGCTCGTTCATCGTCTTCAATATGTTCATCTTCAATTTCCTGCAATCCCAGCTTCTCTTTGCTCTGGTTAGATGGAAGTTCAAGGCGCAACTTTTTTTGTGGTCGGTTTGTTTGATGAAGATCTTCCTCTGAATTTCCATCTTCTCCTCCTACCTCCAATTCTTCCACGATGTTGTTGTCTTCATCTGATTCTTCTAATTCATCAATAGGATTTTCCCAAAGGGGCTCGTCTCCATCATCGGGCAGCACGCCGTCTACAATTTGTTCCTTCCACTTCCGAAGCCAAACAAGTAGACCTTCAAAAATTCAACTTCAAAAATTGCAAGTGTAAGTGCTTTGCCACAGATGCCATGTGCCATATGAGTGAATCCGATGGTGACAATCATCCAAGTTTCGGGACGGAAATAGGATCACATTATCTCCTCCACAGTTGCCGGACATCTTGCATGACGATACCTCGTACAAATGTCCCAACCTGATGTTGGTTCCATGTAAATTGTATCAAGAGTTTTCGTGTTGGGTGCAATATTCTCCGTCACATATTCGGTACGAGGATATCGCATCACAACGATCATGTGGCCAATAGGACTATACGTGGCTACTATTTTGTCAGCACCTTTCAAGACGTGGCCTTTGGCTTTGGATTGACTCCCAAACACATAAATACATCTAGATACTGCCCACCCATCTTCTGAAGGAATATTCAGGAGAGGAATGATAACTTCGGGCATTTCACCTGCTGATAACATGAAGATCACATTCCAGCGTTCGATATTGGACATCCATGCTCCAATTCTAGACAAAGCAACTCTATACTCATTAGCGGTCCAAAATCCTCCTCGCGGTCCGTTTCTACAATCTACCATCCATAACGTAGGCTTCCATAATTCTCCTACGCTACCTTCAAAAAAACACCCTGTCACGTACACTTGTGTATTGAAACCTTGGCCTCTCTGCCCCGAGTATTGAAATTCCATGTTCCACAATCCGATATCTTTCTGCGGAATTTCTTTTCCATTTGCAAACAAACCTGGTCTCCCTCGCTTGATCAATTTGAAATGAGTCAAGACTTTAGACATAATGGAAGATTTGTGTTTTTCCATTGTTTCATGCGCGGTGAGTGCTTTCACTGAAATCCAATTTTTGCGAAAATCTGTTGAAGCATCCCTTCCCAAATAATCAAGAGTAGAGTTCTCAGCTAGGTGAGAAACATCTAGTGTCAACCAGTTCTCTTTAATTGCTCGTAGTTCCAGATCTGCCTCAAGCCACTTCAACGCATTGTGGACACCTACACGGATCTTCGCTTTCTCCACCCACACTGGCATACAGTTCGACGTTGAATTCGTAGAAGTAGCAAAATAAATTGTTTGCTCTTCATTTGCTCTCTCGACCGTTAGAGCCTCGCACAATAGAATGAAATCACCTGCACTGATACCTTTTAAAACTTTAAACCAGGAGATGTACATTCTTTTCCTCTCAAAAGTCGAGAGAGATTTTCGCTTCGCCAACATTTCGTCTTTTTTCTCCTTCTCTGAATAGAATGTGAATCCCTTGTCATACGCCTCACACATATTCGTTACAACCTCCCACTGATCATCAGAAACGGTAGCCATGTAAAGCCACTCTCTGAAAGTGACATTCATTTTTTTGGCGGTCAAATTGGATTTGTCTTTCGATTCGACCTTCACTCCCGTGACGCTGGGAAGGCATTGCAGAAAACCGCGTCTTCTCACCGCATCTTCGTCGTTTGCCGGATTAGGACAACCGAATTTCATCCACACAATGCGGATTTTCTTCAAAGTTTCTCCAACAGTACTCTGGTACTTTCGACTTGTGGAATCTTCATTTCGCTTACTTGATATCACCAAGTATTTGAAGTCCTCGTCGTAAACCACCACTTGTGCTGGACGCTTTGCAAAGACTTTGCCAAATACGACTTCTGAAAGCTGCTCACATGCACGATCCGCCACAGCCAATTCTTGGCAGGCATACAAAATGTGTTGGCCATCTATAGGCTCCCAACAAATGAGAGGAAGCAATGCATCTCTTTTCTCTTCAAAAGAGGTCCCGGGCATTCTATCTACACAGTTTAAGAAATCCTCAAGGCTTTTGAAGACGTGTAGCTCATTATTGCCCTCTCTTGAAATAGAAGGCACTACATAATGCATTGGCCTTAAAGTTAAAATATGACCCTCAAAACTAGGTTCTACTTTCATCTTTTCATAGATGTTCTGAGCATTTTCGACATTTAAAATGCGTTGATTTGTAAATGGATCAGATGGTGGTCTAACTTTTGCTATATCTACCACAAACCTAAAATCTTTTCCAAAAACATAACCTAAGTCAACTTCATCCATACTAGGCAACGGAATGAAGTCATCTTTCGAAGACGCTCGCGAAGATGGTGTAGTTGAAACAAGTTTGTTGCTGCGTGATCGAGGCACTGCGGACGATGATGGTTGATCCTGAAAATCAAACATCGTCAACGCTAGTGACGATGTTTGGGTGTCACTTTGTTGCTCAGAATCGATTTGCTTTGAACGTTTCTTTGAACGCTTCCCTCCGCTGGGCACCGTATTGAATTCTTCAGAATTCCTTTCATTATATTTGGACACGACTTTCAAAGTATAGCCGTTCACTACAAATTTAGGCATTTCATTAGGTTCATCAGCCTTCCCGACCAAATAACGCTGGTATTGCAGCATGTATTTGCGGACAATTTCAATTTCGGATTTTTCCAACGTAAAGACATCCACGAACAAACTGGAACGAAGCGCCTGCTCTGCTGCACTTAAGACGCTCCACCATTTGAGATACTTGGACAACCCTACACACTTCATGGGTGCGTACTCATCCAATTTGAGGATGTTATTCCACCTTAATATAAATCGTAAAGTTCTGTCTAGATTTTTGTTCTTTACGATCACCTCTGCAACCTCTTCGTATGAGGACGATTCTACCTCGGCCACTTTGATGACGTTCCCGACGATGTGCGAAAGGCCGGCACCACAATCCCTCACGGGTCCAAGGGAAGTCGGTTATGGAAAGATGAATATTCTTTTCACCCTTCCACAAAACCCATCCATGGTCCAAAAACTGATCCATAATCACTTCTCAATGCGCACCAAAAATCCGCCAAAATCCCTACAAAAAAAACAAATTTTGAAGTTCAGATGACCATGTTAAATCACCAAACTAACAAGTCAATATTAGTCCTCATTATCAATTTCCATAGGTAAGATGGGTGACCTAGATCCACCCCCCCCCTGAAAAAAGAATTGCAATATTGCTCTATGATAAAAGAAATTTGCAGACGGAAATAATGTGTGATCTGTGTTTTCTCTCCTTAGCATTGCAATTCTCTCTGAAGGGAGTGGGCCTAGGCCCACCCACCTCAGAAAGAATTGCAATGGTGATTTTTTAAAAAATTAAATTTGAAGAGATGGAAGTGTCATCTCTTCCACATTTATTCCTTAAAATAATCCTCAACATTCCTCCTTATTTAGACCATTGATTGAGCACTTGTGATTAACTTTATATCCGATAACACGAAAGGAGAACCTTTATATTGGAAATAACTTCGCCCTCTCCCAGTCACTTTAAACTCAAATTATTTCGAAAATTGAAATTTATTCTACTTCATCATTACTTCTGATGTCTATTCGAGCAGACGCTCAATTTTCACAAGGCTCATAGGTGCATTCGTTTGCAGGTTCTTAATTGCATCATGGCTAAGCAGCCTAAATCTAAGCTTAGCATCTACCATTCTCCACAACTGTAAGCTAAGAACGCTGCTATTATATTCATTAGCTAGCACGAAATTAACCTAAATTATCATATAACTACCATTGATATTCGTAAGGCCAGGGGAGAAATTATGGAGGGAAGCAATGCAGAGCACATAATCAAAGGTTTAATTCAATAGAGACCTTGAGGAAGCAAAGTAACGATCCACTAAGAGAGCCAGCAATCGCAATCAGGTGATGAACCGGAAATCAAAGATAGCCTGCGTGCACAAAAACACGCACATTGTGATCAGTAATTATCACCATAATTTCATCGACAAGGTACAGCCACAACATTTGAATCTCAAAACTACTGTACATATGATTAAATAATTCAAAAGATCCGGGTAGCACAAGCCACTCCGAGACTCTAATTAAAACTGTGCTTCACCGCTGGCCATACCTTCTCGATCCTGCCCTCGGTGACGGCGGCCCACGGCTCCTCTGCTACATTAACAGCTGTTTGAGATTTGCCATTCTCTTGTCCTTTCTCCAAGCTAGGATTATTCGCTACAACTAAGGAACCTGCATTCACCGACTGAAATCTTCGACGTCAAGGACCACAGATGAATTCCACTATTTCGCCATTGATCGATCGTTCCGGTCAAATTTTACAATCGAATTTGTTTCAAAAAAAATGAAGTCTCCTAAAATTCTGTAACCCAAAACTGATAAATGAAAACTAGAATCAAAGTTACCTGTGGCTCTTCTGGCAGGGAGTGAAGATTGCCAGCAGCTTCCGATGGTCCTCCACTGTTGTCCGCTGGAACTGCACAGCACCAGAGCACGCTTCTGTGATGAACCCATTTCAATGTTGTTGGTAGCTGTGATGTGGCCCGGATGCGTTGCAAGCGGGGTACAAACGTGGAACAATTGAACAGATATACTCCCCAACTTGTTAGTCTACCTTTCGTTATTATGAGATGGGCAAACAGTACCAAAGGGATGCCAACTTTTTGCAGCCTCAAATTCCTCCCACAAGCGCTTCAGGGGGTGCGTAGTGCTCCTCCAGCGACTTGTATCGACCTATTGTAATGAGTATATCCCGAAGTCCTTGAGTGCTCTCCACCTAGCAGAAGGTCAGTATTACATATGGTATACTAAACCAAATTTTGCAGCATCATAAATGGAATTTACCTAGCAGCTGCTTCCAGATCCGAAGCTCTGGGTTCATTCAATTTCAGAGACACCATCGTCCCTATAATTGAAGGAAGAAAATGCGCTATGGCTACTAAGGATCAGCACCAAAGATCAACATCGGGGTAGTCATCCTACAGAAATTACTACCACAGCATTGAGACAGGTATTCCTACATCAAAACACACGGTATCCAGCATGACTGGTACCCTAATCAATCGATGCTTCGCTGATTGTTCCTTCCTTATAAGTATTAAGCTGCTCAAACTGCCAAACAGTAACCAGATCGTGAGACTATCTATGTCTAATGATACTTTTTCTCGTGTAGACAATTGAACAGATATACTCCCCAACTGCTTGTGTATACAGCGTTGCGAGAACATTGTGAATCTTACTTATCCAAGTAATTTCAGAATGCCGTGCATTGATACTCCCATGTCAACAAAAGAAATGCAATTTTTACCCTGTGAGAACATGATAGATTTCCAATAACCAAAATGTTTGTGATCGGCTTATTGAAGGGAAACTAGAATAAAGAGTTCGGGAGCAACCTTCCGTTGAGTGAGAGCATCTGCAAGTCGCGGTTGCACCATGCCCTCCAGCCGATCCTCGAGTCCCTCCAACTGTCGCTTCACATTTGCAAACTCGGGCACCTGCTTGGTCATCAGGTCGAAACAGTGTCAACAGAGTTTGAGAGTACTGTCAGAAGATTGGGTTGTGCATCAAGCTAGTCGATCCCTGACTTTTGATGCAATTCAAAATCCTTCTGTCATTGATTTAAGAAAACCCTAAAACTCCCGACACTGACCCGTGAATAGAAATACTAGAACCTCGTCACCCACAAATTCAAAGAGTTTCTACACGTAGGGAAGAAAGAATTAGATCAAGAAGGTATGATTGGGCTCTATCAGTTCAACAACAAACCCTAACAACAGAGTTACGACGATTGATAGACAAAACACTTTCAGGTGACAGGTGGAAATACTACAACGTCGACACCTTGGTGTGTGAAGTTGGTCCCAGCGAACTGAAGGCCGAGGATTTAAATGTGGATGAATAATGACTGAGAAAGATAATGACTCGGAAATGCTTCAGTAAGTGCGATTAAACAACAAAAACTTGCAAAGCGCGTTACCTTCGAGAACGGTGCTCTTCATAATTTTTTATCATGGCCGGTGGCTTGAAAATTCTACTTTATAGCAATGTCAACCCTAAATCACATAAATCTTACAGCAGCAGTGCAATCCTAAAGCAATGTCCCAGGAGCTCACACAAAAGACTACCGCAAAACAAACCCTCAAAGCACGACGCGCTTCTGATCCTATAATTAAGGTCTCCCCTCATTAAACGTCACTCTCGGGACGCGTCACCATGTAAGCGCGCCACGCACCCAAAATTCTCTCCGCCAATGAAACTATAAACCCTAATATCGCCGCCACACGAGCTTCTTCATACCGAACTACGTCTCTTCCCACAGAACACACTGAAGTAGTTATCACTTTAGCTTCTTAGCGTACACATTGATAGCTTACGTGTTGTTAGAGTGCATGTTAGACTGAAATGATGTTAGTAGTGAACTTATAGCATTGTTTTTAGAACTAGATTGATAGTTAGCAACAGAAAATTTTTAGTGATGTAGAAAGCATTAGGATAAGAAGAGACTTAGACTATAGATTAAATGTAGAGAACTTGAGATAGACTTCAAACTAGATGAAGAGAACTAGGAGTGGACTGAAGATAGCTTCATAAAGGCTACACATTACTTAAACAACAACTACATCTTCAATGGAGAGGAAGATAATCAAAGAAGTGTGACCGGGTTTTGCTTGACGATCGTGCTCCAGTTGGAGGAAGCTATCGACATCGCTATAAAACACATGTAAGTGATAATTTTCATTCAACATTCATTCATTATGTGTTGATTGTTTAATACTCGAATTTCAACTGTTTCCATATTTCACCAAAAAAATAATGAAATGAATAATACACAACTATTAATTGTAAGACGCATTTCAATCAGTATTATTAAATAAAAATAAAAAATTATCAGAAATACAATAACTGGTGAATATGCTTCCATAAACATAAGTAAAAGCACTACTATAATAACTAGAAAACATATGAATTATTATATTGAATATGTAAGGGAATTTTAGCACAAGCCAAGTCCTTTCAAAAAATATTCATAGGAGTGCAGTAGACTTGAACAGACCATCTTTTGCGAGAACCCCAAAATAAAATAAAAAGAAAGGGGGGGGGAGGGGGGGTGGGCCTAGGCCCACCCCCCCCCCCCCCCCCCTGCCCTCGGCCTCTTTGTTTTAATGCATTTGAAATTGAATTATTTACATATGGTTGTAGTACCGTCAAGTAGTTTTGTATGGCAAATTATTTGCAATGAAGTAGACTTAAACAGACCATCTTTTGCGATAACATAAAAAAAATAAAAAGAATGGGGGAGGGGTGGGCCTAGGCCCACCCCCCCCCCCCCTCCCCTCCGCCTCTTTGTTTTAATGAATTTGAAATTGAATTATTTACATATGGTTGTAGTCCCATCAAGTAGTTTCGTATGGCAAATTATTTGCAATGAAGTAGACTTGAACAGACCATGTTTTGCAAAAACATGAAATAAAATAAAAAGAATGGGGGAAGCGTGGGCCTAGGCCCACCCCCCCTCCCCTCCGCCTCTTTGGTTTTAAATGAATTTGAAATTGAATTATTTACATTTAGTTGTAGTCCCGTCACGTAGTTTTGTATGGCAAATTATTTGCAATGAAGAAGACTTAAATAGACCATCTTTTGCAAAAACATGAAATAAAATAAAAAGAAAGGGGGAGGGGTGGGCCTAGGCCCACCCCCCCTCCCCTCCGCCTCTTTGTTTTAAATGAATTTGAAATTGAATTATTTACATATGGTTGTAGTCCCATCAAGTAGTTTTGTATGGCAATTATTTGCAATGAAGTAGACTTGAACAAACCATCTTTTGCGATAACACAAAATAAAATAAAAGAAAGGGGGAGGGGTGGGCCTAGGCCCACCCCCCCCCCCCCCCCTCCCTTGGCCTCTTTGTTTTAATGAATTTGAATTGAATTATTTACATATGGTTGTAGTCCTGTCAAGTAGTTTTGTATGGCAAATTATTTGCAATGAAGTAGACTTCAACAGATGATAAATTGCAGGTAATTTAGTTGGATAATTGAAATATGGCTAGTACAAGTAGTAGAGATGGAGTTGGCGTGGGACTGTTTGGAAGTGCATCCACGGTGAATCAAAAGTACTTGCCATTATGTAGGCTCGGGGTTGTTGGGTTAGAGATTGAAGAAGTTGTTCTCTTAAGTGTCAATGGAATTGAAGTAGCTAAGGGAGTTTTGAGGAAGAAGTCGGTAGGTTGTATCATTGGAGGCAGACCCTTACGAGCAATTGATGAAGCTGTGCATATACAGAAGGTCTATAATGAAAATGCAGATGTTTATGAAGTAGACATGATTAATATGGGAGAATGTTTAGAGAAACTAATTTGTTGGCCTCGAAGTGATATTCGGCTTTTGAAGAAGGGGTTTACAAATGTAGCTACGGATAATTCAACTGCAAGCGAGTCGGTCCCATCAGGGGGAGGAACTGAAGTAGGAAGTAATGGTACGCCTCCCTCTTTGGAATTCACTCATTCATTGGATGGATTACCAGCGTCTCCACCTCGACATTCATATTCTCACAGAAATCGCAAGAGAAGGGTAGTCTCGAGTGCCCGCATTATTGGGATGCGAAGAAAAGACAAAGTGACATTGTTAGCTGTTATGGATGCGAAGAAAAAGAAAGTGTGCTCAAAAAGTTGTTTACAAAGTATCACAACTTTTGATGTATTATCTTTGCGGTATGAAGCGTGGAGAAGCAAAGAGTATAAACATCGGGCGTCGTGGTTGGTGACTACGTTGCGCGCATTCATGGTGAAATCGGAGAATGGTGTACACCGATGCAAATTTGAGACGAAGATTTCAGGACAACACGTGTGCAATGCTTGTTTTGCTTTAGCAATTGGTTATTCTCGTAGGAGATTGAATGCTATCATTTCTCAAATTCGGGAAAAAGATTTGTACAATCCTATTCATGGGAACTCTGGCAATCGTAGAGAATCGCCACATATATCAATGGCACGGGCAAGATTTGAGTCCTATATAAATTGTCTAGGAGAGACTCAACCTCATCGCCAAGTACGGCGTTCGTGCGATGGTACAATTGTTCCGGTAATTTGTTTACCAATGAACGTGCGGCGTCACGAAGTGTGGACCGTTGTAAATTCTTTTTTAAAAAGAATGGGAGAAAAAGAAATAGGTTTTTGCACATTCGCGAAGATGTGGCGAAACGAGTTCACAAATGTGCATATTCCATCTGAATCAAGATTTTCAAAATGTCAACATTGTTGGGAGTACAAGGAAGCAAGGAAGGCTATGCCAAATGAAGCTATGAGGAATTCTATACAAACGGCATATCAGCTCCATATGGATTTAGCAGTGGAAGAGCGAAAGGATTACAGTCGAGCAAGAGAAGCTGCAATTGAAACTCCGGATGATTGCATGAGCATTATTATTGATGGCATGGACCAAAATACAACTTATGTGCCAAAAATGAAGCAAAGCGTCAAAGAAATAGAGTCTCGATACGTGAACACCCACCTTTGTGGAGTTGTAGTACATGGCATTGGACTATATTGTCATCTTTGGATTGATGCTCACCACAAACATGACAGCAATCAAGTAGTTACATCAATTGTGAAGGTGTTACAAGATGTAAAACGCCGACGAGGGAAACTAGCTCCGGTACTTCGAATTCAAGCTGACAATTGTGGAAGAGAGAACAAGAATATATACATCCTTGCATTGTGCGCAACACTGGTGGCACTAGGATTTTTTAAGGAAATTCAATTATCATTTCTAATTGTGGGTCACACTCACGAGGACATTGATCAGCGCTTCAGTTCTATCTCTTCAGCGTTGAAGCGTGAAGATATTGATTCTTTACCGGAGCTCTTGCAAAAAATCGGTGAGCGTCCAACACGTACGGAACCCTTTATTCATGTGGAACACTTGGAACACATTCGGGATTGGAAGAAATTTATAACACCGTACTTGAGAAAGGATGCATTTGTTGGTACAAGTCAACCGCATCATTTTCGATTCTTTATGAAGGACAACATGCCTCATATTCAATCTAAACCATATTGTAGATCTCCAATGTGGAAGCCGGAGGATGGATACCAATGTCTTCGTGAAGTTCCTAGTATTTCTTCACAAGTCGGGTTAGCAGATATTGGTCAAGCAGATGAAAGAGAATTGCGAGCATTGGAGGATTTCATTTTATTGAAAGAGAGACATATTGCGCGACATATGAATATAGAGAAGAGCATTAAAGCAATTGAAGAGACCTCTAAACTTATAGAGTATCTACGTGAGTTTCATGTGGTAGACAGGACTGAAGTGATGAAGTTGCCTTTTTGGCCACAAGTAGAGAATTATTCCGTACAAAATGATGCATCAGTATCTGGGGGGGGTGGATCGGGACTTAAGAATTTGCAATGTTCTACAATCCCTTCCACCAGTTCTAGTCTCTGATTATTTTGGACCGAGATCACAAATGCCAAAAAATCATAGAATACGGAGAGTAAGGCAAGGTGGTGAACAAAGAAGAGAACATCGTGAACTTCATAGAAGCACAACAAGAACGGATCCAACCAGAGTAGTGACATTTGATCCCCACAAAGACGTTGCAGTTGGGATGTTTATAGCAATGGAGATTGACGAAGATGATATGAATAACGGTATTCCCTTCTTCGTAGGAAAGACTTTAAGAACGGTTGCACAAACAAGCTTTGACGGTGTAGCAGAAGTTCTATGGTATCAACCACGAATGCCTCCGGGACTAAGAGATATTGAGGGTAAATATTTCAAACGCTATCGAAATTGCATAGAGCGAGCATGGGAGCCATCGAGGGAACGTAACGATTATGTTCCAATCAAGTCAATTTTTTGTGCATGGAAAAATATATCGGAGCCAAGAAATGTAACAACTGTATCTGGAGTACGAACCGAGAGGGAGATCAAGATTCCCGATGTCGACAAACGCTCGATGTATGACCATTTAGAAGCCATAGAGTGGCAACACTCAAATAGTCATGATATTGAAATGACGAATGTTATGTAATCTTGCAATAAAGTATGAATATATTTATCATTTTATAATGCTTAAAAAGATGTTACCTCTTGCAATTTACTTATCGAGCGTACAAAATGTTGTTTGAATGGAATGATAGGAATTTCTTCTATTAGTCTACCATAGTGTATAATAGGCGAAAAATTGACTAAGTTTATAGAAGTGTTGAAAATTTAGCCATGTGCATGTTTAATATGGCATGTGCACTTTTAACGAAACAGGTGTTAATTTCTATTGTTGATGTTTGTATGTCCAATTGTTATGCAGTATATAGTAACTTCAAGAATTGCGCCAAAGGTACTCATTGATTTCAAAGAGTACACTTTCTTAGTTCTATGTGATCCTACTCACATATTTCAAAGTACTAGGAGAGTGTGTCTGTAAATTTCATCATATCTTACTCTTTTCAAATGGTTTTTATCTTATCGAGGTGCCATTTGTGCAGCCAATATTTACAAAGTATCTAGTGGAGAAGGAGTTGTGATGGCATGGATTCCACAAAGTTTGATAATGCATATGCCTCCTGGAAAGATGGTGGGATTGCTAAATCTTTAGTAAAGGGATTACACTCAAAGTCAAAGACTACGTAAGAGTCTTCAGTAAGAAAGTGCATCTAGTTGATCAAAGAAGGTACAGTGCGGGTAAGACAATAGTTTCTAGAACATAAGGCGTATGGTGAGTTGAAGAAGAGTCACGCGTTAGAGAATGCAGCACGGGAGCGTCCTAAAGAACTAGTACATATAAACACCTTGTATGGAGTAGATGTCGTCATTGTCATGGTGGATCAAGTTAAGGCAAATCAAGTTAACAGAGATCAAAAACTAATGAAGCAACGGAGGAGAAGACGCCCCATAGAGCACTTCTCTGGTGCCCCGCATCCACTATATTCATCTCTTAGTATAGTATTCATGATGCGTTCAGCTTCACTACAGTAAGTATCTTCAAAAAATGGAGTTCAATGGCACAAGTGAGGGCAAATGGTAATTTCCTAGGTTGTCTGGACATCTCGACGATTGCGTCTGCGGACGGTGCCACGCGGACATCCAATGACATTTCGAATTTGAATTTGACCATGTCCGAGTAAAACTCTTACCTATCTGTCCCGTCCACCCAAGCCGACTAGACCGTCCGCCCCGTTTGACCCTTCCGTCCGCCCCTCGTACTCCGTCCGCCCCTCGTACTCCGTCCGCCCCATCCGGGCCGTCCGATCGGTCCGATCTATCAGAGCCGTCTCCCAAGTCCTCTTGGACCGTCCAATCTGTCCGTGGCGTCTGTAGGGGCGGACGGAGTCGTCCGCGTCTACAGACTCGTGTGTCCACCTTGTCTATCCGACTGTTGGGATCGGGCGGACGACCACCAACGGTCTAAATAATCAGATTTGAGTATAAATGTGATTGGGAATTCATTACCAATCACTGGTGAAAATTGAATTTCTGCATTTCTAAGAGCTTCGCACTGTAAATTTATTTGTGTTCGTTGCTTACTGATGCAAAGTTTGGTCATAGGAAGGAGGTATTGATTTTTGAAGTTTTTTTACACAACATAATTAATTAATTGTGTTAAGTATAAACACAAACCATACGTATATCATTTGTTTGAAAAGTAATTTTTTTTACTAAAGTCATCATGAGTAAGAACTTTATGAGTTAGTAGTGTGGTAAAGTACAATGCAAAGAATGCAACTGTATATTCAGCAAGAAACCCACGCGTATGTTGAGCCACCTTGGTTATGAAGGCCTTTCAGGTTCTCGAGATAAGACGATGAGCCTTTGCTCAAAGTTGACATCTTTGATAAGAACTCTATTTGCACGTGGCAAAAGAGGATTTCTACAAAGACCTCTTGCAGACAGACTTGATGGCAACGAAATGCCTATATCTGGGGAAGTAGAATCAAGCAGTATGTAGACGTCACAATCAACTCAAGGAGATTCTCGCATTGCAAGGCAAGATATTATTGGAGTGGAATTCGAAGGGACTCCAATTTCAAGGACAGGCGGTGCAAACGAGACATTGAGAAGAAGTGGTAGTAGGCATTCTATTCAAAGTACGCTATTGGATGGCTTTCAGGAGACAAAAAAACGAGAATTGCATACAATGTGGGCCAATTTTTTTACTCCGCAAACAAATCGTTCTCTGTAGCCCGCAATCCAATTTTCAAGGACGCAGTGAAGATGACAGCGGAGTATAATGGGCCATATAGTCCACCCTCATATCATGATTTACAAAATAAATTGCTTCAAAAAGCAAAGACCGTTGTTATGAAGAAGTTGGCGCATAGGACCGAAGATAGCATCAGGAAATTCGGAGCAACATAGTCCACTGATGGTTGGAGTTCGGTTAAGAATCGACCATTGATAAATGCAATGCTCGTATCTACTACGGGTGACCAATTCTTTGGATCGGTGGATACTAGCAGGGAAAAAAAACAGCCTCATACGTCGCCGCAATATTGGAGCAATTTATTAAGGAAATTAATCCCAAAAACGTGGTGCAAGTCACATCAAACAATACGAATGCAAATCCAACGGCATGGAATTTGGTATCTCATAAACACCCCCACATCTATTTTCAAGGTTGCGTTGTGCACGCCTTGAATTTGTTGTCAAAAGATTGGGGGAGTAAAAAAATGGATTAAGGACTCCGTGAAGAAAGTCGAGGTCGTTGTCAATTTCTTTAGGAAAAGGCACATGGGGCTTGCCATATTCCGAAAGTACGAGATCAAACATAGTTTGTTGAAACCCCTCAAGACCAGGTTTGCGTCTTATTTTATTATGATTGACTCATTGTTGGAAGTAATGAATGCCGTCAAACAACGTGTTGTGGACCCAGAGTGGATTGCGTATGTGAACACACTCAATGACAACGATAAAAGCAAATCCCGTACAAAGTCTCAAATAGTATCTAACACAGTTTTGAGCGAGCATTGTTGGATCTGATGGACCAATGTGCGGGAAATGACCGCGCCAATTGTATATGCTCTTCGTGATTTGGATGCCAAGACGCCATGCATGGGGAAGGTGTTGCATATTATGCGGAGTTTACAAAAACATGTTTTTGGTCTTCAAAACGAGCCTTTCTGTTTGAATGCGGATCGAACAACACCATTGGAGAATTCATTTATCAAACGATGCAAGATGGAAGAAACGGACTTGCATTATGCATCGGCTCTTTTGAACCCGTACATGCTCCACGATAAAGAACTAGCGCATGATCATGATGTAACGAAGGCATGCAAACGTGTCATCATGAAAATATGTGACCGTCAAGAGTACGCAAACGTCGGCAAGGAATTTGTTGCATTTCGACATAGGGAACCTCCGTTTCACAACATGTTGGAGCCCGGTGAACAAATGTTCTTCGCATAGGCATGGTGGGATTTTGAGGGTGCATGTGGGAAGTTCATTGCTCCAATTGCCAAGAGGATATTGGCCCAACCGATATCATCATCTTTATGTGAAAGAAATTGGAGTAGTTACTCCTATGTTCACAACAAATCTCGCAACAAGTTGACGACAAAGAGGGCAGCTGAATTGGTGTATGTGTACACCTATTCTAGAGTTGTGGCCGCATCAATAGAGAAAGATGAAAAAAAATGGTACTGTGACAATGTGGACTCCGAAGACTGTGAAACGGGGTCCAATTCGGATGGAAACATTGATGGGCCTCGTGAACTTGACGGAAAAGCCGATGACAATGACATGAACGATAGTTGGGACACAACCTATCGTAGCCCCGATCGAAGTAATGAAGATTTCAGAGGGGACGATTGGGACTTGTATGACTTTCATTCAGACAAAGATAATCATACATATCGTGGTGAAGATCCTCCTGTAGCTAGATTTGTTGATGGAACTGGCTATATGAATAGTCACAACGTTTTAGCGGAAAAAGAAGGTGCGTTAGCGGATATAGAAGAGGTAAATGGGAGAACACTTATCAATGGTGGGATCTAAGCAATGGATGAAGACATTCAAATCCGCGAGTCTCCATCAAGGGGAGGTGTGCGGGACGAAGAAAATGAAGGTGTAGGATACTAGGATGTGACGTGAACGTTGAAGAGAATATACCGGGTACAAATATGCAATCTATGAAAGAGTTGGCGGACAACAACGAGGCAGAAGGAATAGAAAGAAATGACAAACCAAAAGAAGAAGAAAATGATAGCAGTCTATGTTTCGTGGAGCTTGAAAGCCAATGTTTTATCAACAAAGGCAAAGAAAAAGAGGAGGTTATGCGAGAATCAGAGCGATGACCGCGTAGCCCTCCTTTCAGTGCATTATTTCCAAGTACTAGGAAAACGGGAGATGCTTCAAGGATCTCAGGTATTGGGAATCGACTACTCAACATTCCTAAAGACAAGCAGCATTGTATTGGCCGATCCCATACATTCATATAATCAACGGATGATGATATGGATGAGACATTGCAGGCAATGTTGATTCGCAAAAGTTGTAGCAGTGCACCAGTAAGACGCAATATGAAGTCATCATTCTTCATGCCGCAAGCCTCGGATGCAATCAACATAGTCAGTCATAGAGAGCCTTCATCAGTAAAACGAGAGGTCAAACAAGGGAGTCAAGGCAAGAAGACGAGAATTATAGAGCCATTTGCAAATTCTGCAAACAAAATACAGAAAGTGCGTCGAACCCCACTTGACGCATGTTTGCCGGTTGTAAAGAGCAAAATCAAACCGGTTCCATACCCGTCAGAAGAGAACATGGTTGCTATACTGAAAGTGAAGACGGAAAGGAGCAAGGGTACTAGAAAAAAACTGCGTACATCAACGGAAGTAGCTCACGGAGGATGTACACTTTTATGCTCTTCCTCAAATGATATAGAAGATACATCGGACGAAGAAGACAACGAATGGCGAAAATGGGGTGAGAGTAGTGGGGCAGAGATAAAAGGAGATGATGATTATTGTCCGTAGAGTTTGCCGAAAAATAGGATTAGGTCATCTAGTTTAGGTGAGTATGTGTTTGTATTACATGTACAAAAACCTATATGAACAAAAAGTTGTTTTAAACTTTTAATGAAATATTATCAAGTTTGTTGATGTTTTTAGTACATTTTATAGGAAGTTAACTCTATGTTACTGTGATGGATTAGGAAAACAATGGTTAGAGAAATTTTATTCTTCATTTTGTGTTGTAATTTTTCACCACAAATATATAAAATATTAGCGTAAAGTTGATCTAATATGCCCCTTAACCCCAAAAGGACCAAACTGCGTTTTTGACAACATAGCAATTTTGGGCAACTCACTACAAATGAAATTTTTTGTTTTTTCTCTTTGAAATTTTCACAAAACATGTGTCCAAGGAGTACGTTTAATGCCCCAAATTTTTCATAACTTTTAACCACATGATTCAAAAGTTATTGCATGATATGTAGTTTTGTTTTAACTCCGAGCAGTTTGGATTGCTTGGAAAAATTCACTTTTTTCATAAATTAAAATTTGAAATTTGTTCTTTAGGTTTATATATAGTTATATATGTAGAAAGCTTTGAATCATTCCGTTTGGATCAATGAGATAAAAGTTATGAGCAATTTTAGTTTGTGGGCAATTATGGATTCTCTACTCTAAAACAAACTTTGAAGTCCTTTACGTAAGTCTGTTTTTAATATTTTTTGAAAAAAATAAAAACTTGGATTTAGATCGTTAATTACAAAATTACAGCCATTGGGATTGGCACTTTTCAATTCCATAAAAAAATAATAAACAACTTGTGTTTCGAATGATTCTCTACTTCTTTCTACAAACTATTTTTTTTTGTATGTTGTACAATTCCAAATGATTTGAAAAAATTTAAGCATATTAACAACTTTCCTTTAAGATTGAATTCAAAGAGTTACCATCATTTAAGTCACTTTTTCATATAAATGTGCCCTTGTGAAGTTTAGCTGCCCGATTTTTAGCAGGGACAATAAAATCGGATTTTGTCAATTCAAATGCTAAAAACTTTCAATCTACACGGTGAAAAATTCTGAAATTTTTTCCACACCTTCTCAAACTAATGTGCTATAAGATCCTACGCGTAGATGTGATATATTTCTAATTTTTTTGAAATTTTGATACTTGTTCTAAAAATGGCCATTTTGGAGCGATTTTAGTGAGAACATAGTCGAAATCCTTTAGGGGTTAACAATTCCAGAACATCAACAACTATCATTGTCATTCTACTTTACATATTTTTGAGGCCAATATAAATTGTATTCATAACCACTTGTAAATAAAAAATGCACTCAACGCTTCCAAAATTATATATACAATTTCGCTTATATTGGCACACTTAGGTGTTTGCCTACATACTATATACTCTACTCTATATCTTCGTAGTCCTATCTATTCTATATATTTCTATAGTTCTATAGTTCTATATAGTATTAAAAATTACTCAACTACTCGTATGACTGTCGGAAGTGTCCATCCGGCATTGGCCAATTAAATTTGCCACTCAAAGTATTGATGATGTGAGCTAAACCACGAGCGTTCTTGTAACCTTCTTTGCAAACTCGCTCCAAATACAACCGAAATGCCATCGCGAACTTGTGCTCGCTAAACGTGCCCATAGTTTTACATTCCATATTCAACTTTCAATACTCTTCCAACATATTGTTCTTGTTAATTTGTTGTGCTATTTTGCACACCGCGTACTCCTCGGATGCACGTGATAAATATGGAATTATTTCCACATTTCCATCTCGTTTGTACAAATACAATATCTTCGGATCAACCCACCACCTCCTCGCTAAAGCCTCCGTCATGTTAGCTGCTTTTGTAAACACGTACAATGATTTTGGTAGTTGTGCAGCTACGGTAGTCATGCCCCAATCACACACTCCAATGTACACACGCGACTCATCTTTAGGAAACTGGAACATGATGTTATCGGGAAAAGGTCATTGTGAAGATGTTCTTCATCATACACTGCAAGCATGATGTGAAGAAACGCCCACACTAGCGCCGTTCACTTCTTCCAAAATCGTCGAAGCCGAAACGCATCAATGACCTCTGTCTGTGTTGGTTTGCTATGCCACAATCGACTAGCTATGTCTTTCGGATAATTGTTATTCAAGTTCAATATATGTCGCAGTATTCCACTTCTAAACAAGGCGGCTTCCTACCACGAAAGAACAAAATAAATGGAACAAACTTCTTTGCACTTACTAACTCCTTTAAAAGCCATTTATATAACCAAAAACTCACCCAACTAGCAACACCCTATAATGACGACTCGCTAGACACAAATACTCAATAATACCTCCACCACCAAACTTGAAAACAGACAAACAAGCTTGGATTCAAACACTAGCTAAAATAGCAAAAACAAGCCAGTTTTCAAGCACAGCAAATTACTACTCAATACACACACCTTTGTATCAAAAAACTAATCTCAAAGTATTGCCAACTCTATCATAAAAGCCCAAAGAAAATTAATAAAAGGATATTCAAATATCATGACATAGTGGCATTAGATTGCATTACAAATAGTAGAAACGAATTACTAACAAACCCAGAAGACATCATTAATGAAATTTACACTCAACAATCACACATCAACAAACCCACAGTTTGCACTTGCTACTTTTAACCAGATCACTTACCACATTGCACATGTGGCCTAAGGCAATATCTGTGGAATGACCTCAATGGTTTTATTATAAATAAACCACGTCATCCTACCAAACCATTACACGGTTACTTTCTTAAGAAACTTACGAACTATATCTTAAGAATTTTGCAAACAATCATGTTACAAGATGAAACGAAATCTCCAACAATATACTTAAAATAATTTTGAATTTTTTTCCAAAACCGACTTTAACTCTTTTTTACACATTGTTATAAACAAAAGAAAATCCGAGCCTCATTGAAAATCAACTTTACAATCCTACTCTATAAAGAAGGTAATCCATCTCTCTTTTCAAATCATCGACCTACAGCCCTAGCCAATACCATATATAAACTCTTCACAGCTACTCTTACATCCATCCTTTCCAATTATGGCAAAAAAAACATCAAATATATTACATGATAGCAAAGGAGGCTTTCGATCTTTCAGAAGTGTATCAGGTCAGCTTCAATTCCTTGTAGCAACACTTGAGGACGCATGCCTAACACATCAAAATATTCATTTTCTATATATTGATTTCAAAAAAGCCTTTCGTTCTCTAAACCATGCTCGGCTTATAGCAATAATGCAAGATTTAGGCTACGCCAATGATGAAATCATCCTGATTGGTAACATATATAATTAAAATCCAGTGCTACTATTTGACGCGAACACTTCGGTCTCGCTGAACCTTAAACTATTGCAAGAGGAACAATCTAACAAGACACTTAAGTTCATCACTTTTTTAGAACTACTACAATGCTCGTTACAAACTAGACATAATGGTTATACTTTCACTATACCCGCAACTACCATCAATACCGCTACATTTGCTCATGATCTTGCCATTATCACCACTAAACTACACGCAATACAAACCCATCTCAATGAAATAGAAAAATTGTGCCCATGGGCTAGCACAGAGCTAGGAATATCGAAGTTTGCAGTCATTGGATGCCCTAACAAATCCAAACATAAACCAGATAAATTTAAAACCCACCTAAAATCATATTACATAACCTACAGTAATCAACCCATACCAATTTTACATCAAAATAAACCCTACACATATTTAGATATTGAGCTCGTTCCTACATTAAAATGGAAACTTCAAAGCCATATTACAGCCAAAAAGTCATAGGCTAATGTACATAACTTAGAACTAGTCCCACTACAAGTAAGCAAGAAATTAACATGGTTGATACTCCTATTCCAGCAGGTATAGCATACACCTTCTACGATGTCCCTTATCCTCAACCCACTATTAAAAACTGGACAGAAAATTTATAGACATTCAGAAAGCCATACGTGGCCTCCCTAAATTCACCGCAAATGTCATTGCACAACTCCT
>CAXARX010000793.1:0-11402 GCA_963971425.1 Bryoerythrophyllum caledonicum | reverse complement strand
TTAACTCATGGCAAAACTTCAGTAAGTTTTAACATTCTCTAAAAGTACTTGAAGAGATAGTCCAAAGGTTTGGTGAGAGAGGGATTCTGAAGGATAGAGCTTCACTTTGTAAACCTTGAAGTCTTGATGAGTATGGCAATCGTGAAATTGCAAGGAGGTTAAATGATTCATATTCTACTTTAGTTGCAATAATAGGAAAAGGATTACAATATGAATATATTCAATTGAATGAGGTTTATAATTAAGGGAGATCATACTACTACGTCGCGAGGATCGTTAAATGCATTCTTGAATTCCTACATATAGAATGAAGATTCCTCTAGAATTATTTTTTTTACCTCTAGTTGCATGTCTAAAAGTGAAATTAAAAGAAAGTAGGTTAGTAATTTAGTTTATGTTCATTGATACTTTTTGTTTTGTTTAGTTGAGAGTTAGATGAAAGGACAACAATGAGAATGGAGTGTCTAATGAGGACAAGGGCCGATGTATCCTTTTTGACTCATTAGGAGGGTCGAAAGGCCTTTTCTTTTCATTCTCTATTATTTTGAGTTGAAGGGATTTTTTAAAATTGTGAAATTTAGAAAACTTGCTTCTTATTCAATTTTCCTTTTTTAAAGACCAAATAACCTTGACTTGGTTTATTGTAGCAAAAGTTATATGCTCTTGAATGAAACGGAAGTCTGTTGTCACCTACATTGAGGTGTAGGGATTTCCGTTTGTCACCAAAGTTTGAATTCTCCTCCTTTCAGTATGAAATTTTGCATTAGTTTGAAAATTGAATTTGCTTTCAAACCTTTATCACACTTGAGATTTAAAGTAGAATTGTGAAAGATATAGATGTCAAAGTGAAGGGAAGTCTGTTGCCTCTTTTGTTTTGAAAGACGAGGGTTTTTGGTTGTCAAAATTTAAGACAATTGTAGATTTCACTTGAATTATTTCAATACTTTTAATAGAACTTATAAACTTTCCACAAACAATTCATACACCTTCGGAATAAAAGTGAATCTTTTATAAGACCTGAAGTAACTATTGGTCCATTGAGCAATTTAGCTCGACTCAAGCTAAATTGAAATCTTCTCCCGGCTATTGAGAGAAGAGATTAGGTTTTTTCATATTCAAATTTTTTAGATATAGTTGGAAATTAAGTTAGCTTTCCAAAGGTTCATCATACCTTTGATTTGAAGTTGAATTGAGTCTTTTAGGAATTCTTAAGCAAAGAGGGGTCTATCGAGCAATTTATCTCGGCTCAAGTTAAATTGCAATCTTTGCCCAACTATTGACAACAGAGATTAGTTTTTTTTTCCTTTACATTTCTTGAGCTTATAGAAAATCAAGTTATCCTTCTTCATACTATTGATTTAGAGTTGAATTGTATCTACTCCTTATAGAAAATGAAACAATCTTTGAGAAGGTCTATTACATTCTTGATTTGTAAACCAATTGAGCTTTCTAGAAGCTCTTGAGTTCAAAGAGGTCAAATAGGCAATTTAACTAGCTCGAGCTAAATCACAATCTTTTTACTGAATACTAAGGGTGAATTGAGATATCATATTATCATTTGTGTTTCTCACTTCTCAATTGTCAGTATTTGCATCTACAAACCTTGTGTTCTCCCAAGGCAATCCCTCTCTACACGACTGTTAATTTAAATGGGCAAAGAAATACAAACATATAACTTGGGAAGATTAGAATTTTGTCATTTTCTCTTATCAGTCAAATTTAACCCTTTTAGTTTAGATGGGCGGCAATATTGTTGGAAAAAGGGTAGAGAGCATCTCTTTGACTAGTCGAATGCAAGGGAGGAAGCATAATAGTTTGAAGTTGTATGAGCTGGGAAGGAGTTGGGTAGGAATTCATAAGTTTCATTTAATTGAAGGAAAAATGGATAAACATGTGAATAGAAAGATTTTAGAGACAATACTTATACACACTATATACATGCAAGGTTTAGAAGTTTTGAAAATTATTTTCCAATACAACAATGATCCTAAGCACATTTCACCCTGTATTGTAGATTAGTCTCTTGCAAAATAATTTCAACTTCATTGGCATTCAAAGCAATTGCCTTACCTCAATGCTACAAACACGTACGGAATGAAGTAGATTGCCGCATGAGAAGAAACCTACTAACAAAAGCAACCTATAGGAGAAGAGACAAAACATTTGGTATAGCATTGAGGTTGATGTTATTAAAAAGTTGATCTCTTAACGTTCTATGCTTCAATGAGCAATTGGTGTTTACAAAGCAATAGTAGTGATCACGGAATGCTTAGAAGCAAAGAAAAGCTTGGTGGTCTTCAATTATAAACTTTATTAATCCTTCAATTTCTAGGGGTGGTTGTAGACGAATCACACTCATTTTGGTGCCTTTTATATATATAATTATGTTATAATTGGGAATAATATTAATAAGATCCAAGTATATAAATGTAAATATATCTCAATTACTCCCTCCGTCCCAAAATGATCTTCCTATTAGAGAAAATGATATAGATTAAGGCTAAAATAACATTTAAAAGACCTATTTTTTACTGTAATTAGAGTTTGGTGCACTCTTAGCATCCTAGAAACTTTGAGCTTCACGTCCCCTTTCAAAGTGTTGTTATGAAGTGTTGAAAAGTGAAATTTTGGGGCATTTTCAAAGAGAGCACCGGTGGACGTATAACTCTTGAGTGTGAGGTTTTCATTTTATGGGCATTTAGTATGTGCCTAAGACTATGTTTGGACCCCTATTTTGGCCTCCCAAAGCTTAATCTCCTTCAATTGGGAAATACTCAAAGAGATGCAAAAAATAAGAACGAATAGTGTTGATTGATCCCTCCAATCATTTCATTTGTTTTTTGATTGACGATTGCCAATTTAGAGGGGGGACTACTAGTCAAAGTTGTTTTGAAAATCATATAAAGCAATTGAAAAATAAATTTAACCTATTCAACATCACGAAGTACAACAAGATCATTTTGGGACAAAAAATTAGGGCCAACAAGAAGACCATTACAAGACGGAGGGAGTATTTAAGTGTCACTTAAACTAGCATGACTTGTGTTGTTGCCATAAAATTGCTCCCGTGCATAGGATCAAATTTGTAATAGTTGTGTAGTAGTGGTAGTATTAATTTCATAGTTACTTTCTATTTTCTAAATTTTCTTATTATTAGTTGCCATATATACTTCGAAATTCCATAACTTTTGCATGGTTTGTCAAAACACCATGAGACAAAGTACGGGCACCCCTCCTCATTGAACACTTTTCCAACCATACCACATACATCTCCAACAGACACCCGGTTTACAAGATGACTTCTCTAAACAATACAAAACAAAACAGCCTAATTTCATGTATTGATCTTGGTAAGATCAAATTGTTGGATTAAAATATTATGGTATATCTTTGAACTATGCAATGTACACTCATAAATGAGATTTTGAAGGGTATAAGGTTGAAAGTTAAATAGAAATTGGGGTAAATGTTCAAAAAGATTAGTCAAGAGGATAAACAGTGAGCTATATCATCACCTATCCATTGCAATGTTTCATGCCAAAAAATCTCAAACATAATTATTCTGAATTTTATGAATGAAAGCAACTTATTTGTATGTGGATTAGGGTAAAAATTTATTCGTTCAATTTCTTGTGAAAGGATTTAATACATTAACCAACACTAGTAGAAATTTGGTCTTTTGCAATTAGTCATAAAACAACTCTCGCCATCCAAAAATAAGTGGCTCTCAACAAGTTATTCTAAACCATGTACCTAAACAACTCATTTTTAGTTGTTATGAACAAATTATTAGTGGTTATGTTCAAGTTATTCCAGACCATAGAATTGTAAAAGACCATATTTCTACTAGTGCAAGATCAAAATACTCGTACTACTAAAACATGAAGAAGAGAACACAATTCCAAAAAATATAATAAGTAACAAACATTTAAACACAAAAACTACCACATATTATAATCATGTGTTTTATTTGTAAGTATTCCAATATTTTCAAGCATTTGCAAGATTTTTCTTTTTTTTTGTAAATGTATTTTGATAGTTATACATTTCCAAATTGATTTTTTTTTTAAAAATTAGAAAATATGAATTATAAATTTCCAAATGTATTCATCAGAATTCAAATCCAATTGTAAAGGAATTTTTAGACACTCGTGTCTTCGTCACATGAGTGACAATAATGTGGTTTCCTTTGTTCTACAGGGTTAAATATGGAAGAGCTTGGTGATTAATAAACTCAATCAATGGAAATTTTTTTGAGTTCCTTTCTTGATGGCCAAAAAAATTCTCATGAATTAAAATGCCACAAAGCTTTTTATGAGTTTGAAAGTCACCAAATTTGAACAGATAAAATTATACCAGAAGTAATTCTTGGTATCCTATTCAAATTTTGAAGGACATTGCCGAAAACTTTATTATTTGATGGGTGATGCAAAATTCTTAAACTCATTATTTCCCATTGGGTTTCACTTAAAGTTCCTAGTACCATACTAGAATACTTGCCAAATTATACTAGTAGAAATATTGTACAATGATCAAAATTTGTCCTAAATGACTAAAATTTTGTTTTTGAGTTACTTAAGATATATCATAACGAACTTTTCATCACTAAAAGCAAATTCCTTTGAACAAGATTTATATCGCTTGTGCCTCACCACAAAATACTTCACTACTAATACTAGTGGAAACGTTGATGCTGCCCAGGGCCTTCCCCAAGTAGAGAGTGCCCACTTCCACAAGTGAACATGAAACTCAAGTGGAACTGGGCATTGCTCGCCTAAAGAAAGTTCTAGGCAGCGTCACCCTTTACACTAGTGTAATATTAAAAAAGGTGCTATCAATTATGGAGTTCCTCAAACATATGTCATTTTCGTATGTGAAATTAAGCATCATTGAAGTGGGCATTTCTCTTTGCAATGCCACCTCTTTTACTAAATAGGACGCTCTTAAAGAAACCCTTTACAAGCTGATTGCATTTTTGGGGAACGTGAACTCCTTGAAACAATTTTCAATAAATTTTGGTAGGAAAAAGAATTGAATTGGCATCTAATCCAAGTTGTTTCATATTTTTTGAATCCTCACGGAATTAGTTACAAATTTTTGAAGTTGAAATGCAGTGGTTTCTAAAAGCGACCACTTCTTGAAATGTACAGTCGGGTCCAGCTCATTTACAAATTGCTCATTTCTACTTTGTGCATTTTCTTGCATAGTATGGAAGATAATTGGAAATTTTCTTCTTGAATTATTTACACTCAATTCTCAAACGATCGCACTCAAGCCTACCAAATTTTAGCTTTAAAAAATAAAATTTTCATTTTTGGTGAATTTTTTAAGTCATTTTTCATAGTTTTACATAATATTTTATAGAATAAAATTGGTGATGAATTGTTTAATTCAAATGCATGGATATGTAGTTAACATCTATACGCACATTTTTCATATTAAAATACACCCCATTAAGTAACAAAAATATAAACTCCGAGTAAGGGCTCAATTGGGGCATCATATGACCAAACTTTGTGAAATAGATATCTCTATATTTTGAATTAGATTTTGGCAAAAAAATTGTACCACCATGCTCAAAATCTCAAATGTACCAAGTTAGTTACCACGTGACTGACAAATAGAAAAATCTAATTATAATAAAGAAATATCTATTTTACAACATTTGGACATTGTCATCCTAACATTTAAAACTCTATAGGAGTTGTTAAACTTCTTTGAAGAAACTTGCCTGGGAAAAGTTGTGCATATGGATGTTCTCTACATACACCCATATTCAAACTTAAAAAAATTCAACACCAATTGCTTGCAATAAAATATCTTGTAAAACCATGAAAATTGAATATAAAAATTCACCAAAACTGATCTCTTGGTTTGTTGAAGCTAAAATTTGGTAGACTTGAAAGCAATTGCATAACGATTCAATGATAATTATATCTACTAAAATCTACCAATTACACTACACACTGAACACAAAAATTTGAAAGCCTCCAATGGGCAATTTGTAAGCTCCCTGTTCTCGACTGTACATTCAGGTACAAGAAGCTTACGATTTTTTCCAAAATTTTTAGAGAACATATCATTGTTGCCAACTTTGACACCCTCTCGAGGGGTCAAAATTTGTTTTTTCCCTTGAATTTTTGTTTGCAATAGCACCTATGTGTTAATAACATCTCTGAAAAATTTCAATGCTAAAAGACTTACACAAAAAAAGATATTTGAATTCTACCAATGTCTGTAGATGTGAAAAAACATTCAATGCTGCCAACTTTGACACCCTCCCTAGGAGTGAATTGGATCGGGTTATTGTGCAAGCGTGGAACCGGGATTTTGAGAGAGGAAAGTAGGAATTACTGATAGGATTTGACAATGATGAAAAATTTCCAAAAATAGGGATATTGAAGTCAATATTTTGCCTAGAATTCTATTTTTGGTGAAAATTGGGACCCATAACCGTGGATGCCGAGGACTTTTCACTTTTTTTTATTTTATAAAGCTAAGTAACTTCATTTGGTCTAAAGAGTCGAAATTAACTGAGTGATAGAAAATTTGTGGCCAGAGGAGCCATCGGCACCTAGTTCTGGCCTCCATGCTTGTCGTAGGAAGTACCAAGTTTCACCCATGCATGTCGACCTTGTACACAAGATTTTGAAAATAATTGTTGAAATAAAATTATTACAAATTTATCTCCTCTTCGGTTTATGGTATATTTAATTTTCTCTTGAAATGTGTACTATATGGTGGGCCTTCATTCATAGCATTCTCAGTGAGGTTAAGACTTTAACCCGCCGGACTTGAGATACGCTTGTTGAAAAATCATAATGAGACTTAGATTCGCTAACCAATATTTTAAACATATCAATGTTTGAGATTTACAAATGAGATCCTCAAGCTGGTAGTGGCCCTTTTAGTCTCACTACCATTTTTAATTTATACCATGACGACTACAATTGCTGGATTATAGCTATTTGATATTTGATGACAATTCGTGAATCTATAGAAAGCAGCTTCATAAGATACCACTCTCTAGAATTTGCTTCACTTTACTAAAGCTAAAACTTGGAGCATGTATGAATGCATCTCTCTCGTAGTTCAAAGTGCCTACGACAGTGAAGACAAAATAAAGATGTTTGCAACTTGCCCACCCCTGACGTTTGTCCAAAGACTTCTTTGCTATGTCTTTGAAGTACTCACAAGAGCACTCATGAAAAGTGCCAATGGTGATCAAGTACTGTTGAACATTTGGTGGAGCTCTAGAATGAAGAGTAACAATACATCCGAATCCTGGATGAGGAATCATCGTCACTTTTCGAATGTGACCCTTCAAAATGAGAGAAGACCCAATGTTGTTGGCTTCCTTTGTTGTAGGCACGTTCTTGATCCTCCGGATTTTCTTACCTGACCTGATCTTTGGAAATTCCTCTGGTGAAACTGGAATTGGATATGATGGGAGGTTGGATGGGAACACTTCCATCCCGAAGAGTCTCCTTGGGGAGATGACAGCACACTGGGGTAGTTGGAAGCCAGCTTGTTCTAGATCAAGAATCTCCTTCCTAGATAAATTCGTATCGATCTTCACAGGCCGAACGTGTAGGAATTCGGGCCTAGAGTTCACCCACCTCTTCTTTGTGCCTTTGACGCATCGCTCGATGTTGTCATTGGACAAGAAGAACTCCATAATCTTGTATGTTTTCTTATCGTAGTGCTCCATAACTCTAGTGTACATGGGGGTTGCGGTCGCCGTGTTGCTTTGTATGATCTTTGCCTTGTAGTTCTTTTTTGTAATAGCTTGTTGGACAAAACAAGCCTTAGCTGAATTCTTCGGCAGCCTAGCAATGTGCAACTCAGTCTCTTTACATAGAGTCTTGTGGATGGCGGTCATTTGACTCGTCTTGATGTTGACATTAGGAATTAGAGGACTCCTGCGCAGCGAAAGGCACTTCCGAGATGTCACTCAAACTGCAACTAGCACCAGCAGCAGCAGTGAACCTTGTCTTGACTCATGGGCGGGAGAAAGTTCACTCGATAAGGTCTGTGAGATTTGTATTCAGATCTGAGAAGAATATGTGCATTGCGCTTATGTGAGCTAAACACTTCCTCACCTGCAAAGTGGGGCTCTCGAGTTCAAAATTCCTCAGATCCACGCATCTTTGCCGAAACAACATTTAATGCCTTGGGATTTCCTGACCAATATGCTGAACATTGGGCAACTCGAAGCATCAATTCTTCCTTAGTTAGACGTATTCATGCATCTTCACCTTTGACAAATTGGTAATACCTAGACACTTCAATGAGAGCTCTAAGAAAGTCATCCACGCTGGCAACTTACAGATCATTCCCTCTATTGCCAGATTCCTGGAGCCATACATTGTGTTCTGTTTCAAGAAGGTTGCAGGATGGCATCTCTACTAGCTCTGACTTAGTGAGCTTCTGCATTGAGCAACTCAAAAAATTAGGGAATAATATCTTAAGTGTTGACAAGGATTGCTAAGTAGAAATGGAGGAAATTAGATTTCAGGATGAACATAAGTATTTTGAAACGGAAGACAGGAAGTTTGAAGAGGGAGCGTTTGGAAAATCTAACCAGCTGCATGAATCCACTCGACTAGCGATATGTGAAGTGGCAAAATGCTAGCTACTACTCCAGTAGATTCTGGCCGTCGACTGATGTAGCACCAGATGACAGCCACCATCTCTTGATGGCGTGATATCGAGTCTCGGATTCCTCAAGTGAAGTGGTGTTCTTGTATTCTTTGCAAAGAAGCCGATGTTAATCTTGTAAATCTGTTGAGATGTATGCCTTGATATGCTTCCCCAACAACTATGTATAGTGAAACAAGCATGTTCTTTTTTGATCCTTCATTGGAATTGTTGCACCTCCACTCCCCTAGATCACATGAATAGCATTCTAGTTAGCTTGTGCACTGTCTGCCATAAAGCCTTTGAACTTAGGTTGAGAGACGCCACGCCTTGTTACAACAACATTGAGATTCTTCGAGAGGACGCTTTGAGTTGTAGCATCTTCTGACTGCCTATCGCAAATGGCGATGGTCATAATGGGGCAGTAGGTGGAGTAATAGACATTGCAGGCCATGGTTGTCCACTTCTTGACACGCTTCACATGGTCGAACATCATCTAAGCTTCTTTGAGATCACCATCGGGCTGCATCCGCATTACCAAGTCCACCCCGCTGCTAGGATCCACCTCACACATTTTGAATACAAATACCTTGTCAGAATCAAAGCCATGGGCCGGGAACAAGTTTTCCTGGACATACGGCCAGTTCCTGCAACCTTTGAGTATGGTGATGCCATCCATGATACCATATCTCCTGATGTATTTCAATGAAGTCACATCATTCTTGATACTTGGCAAGCTCATATATCTGCACTGTTAAGGACGGGTACAAGTTCCTGAAAAGTGAAAGTCTTTGTTGGTGTTCCTCCCGGCCTTAGCAAGAGTTCACTCAAGAGCTCCTTAGTGGCCTCGATCACAATTGAAGAGTTCGTTGCATGCGGAGTCCTCTCCACTTGCTCGGCAATGAGAGTGCAACTGCAATACTTAATGTCTTCGTACTCTCCACTCTTCAGAGGATGGTCGTGGACTCGAAGATGCACGCTCGCACGAATCATATGATCACCACTAGAAACATAATATATCTTGGCTTTACAAATCGCAACACAAGCGGGTGCCGTCTTGCAAATCTTGCACGTGATGGAGGACTGCCTGAGAGGCAAACATCCGACGTGAAAGGGTGAAGTGGAGAATCCCTCCTACTCCATCTCATTCACTTGGAAAATGCGATGCACACGACTCAAATACTGACAATCGTCATTTTCACATCGGAAATGTCCTACGCAAGAAGCGGAACATAATGTCAAGTCCATATCATTCTTTATATGGGAGGTATTGGTTCTAGTCTAGACATGTCCATCATGACGCTTGTCCATATCCACCATAATCCCAACAGGAGAACTCTTTGACAAACTATAGATCGATGGAAGTTCAAAAACAACATCGCCATTAAAGACTGGAGGAACGTAGTCCACTAGAGAGTATGGGACAATAACATAGTTAACCTTTTTCAAAGCATTCTTGGTGCCCAGGGTTGTTCGTCAAGTCATTCATATCGTGTCGTGTCTTGTCGTGCCCATTCTATCGTGTCGAGTTTTTCCGTCACGACACTATAGGGTCAACCTAGGGTCAACACTAGTCTTTCACTAAGGTGGGATAATTTAGTTACATTGTATGCCACCGTGGATGTCTTTTGTGTGTCCTCAATCACACGTGGCACCTCCACGTGTCACTCAAATCATACGTGGCAAACAATCCAACGTTAGATTTTTTACCATAGTAAGTTGAATTTCTCCATCCTGACTACCCCATCATGACTGCCAAATCCCGTCTGCTCCACCCGACTGCCTTCAATCCAACGGCCCAGATCGAATTTGGGATCAACTGCCTCAACCCGACTGCCCTACCCGAATACCCGACTGCCCTCTCATAACTGCCCCATTCGGACTGCCCTTCCCCAACTGCCCCATTTCGACTGCCCTTCCCCAACTGCTCCAACCCGTCTGCCTCTTCCCCACGGTCCAGATGTGTTTGCCTTACCCGTCTACCCAGGTCAGACGGCCATTCTTGGGTCTTGACTATCCTTACCCGATTCTCAACATCTCACTGCTCTAATTCCACCACCCTTACTCGTTTGGCCATATCCAATGGCTCAGATCCTACAAAATATTTAATTCAATGGCAGTGATCCATTAAGATGAAGGATTGTTTAAAGTCTATTAATATATAATAGTTTCCGTAATAACTACATGTGTACATTCAACAAATATATGAATTATCTAAAGATATACACTTTTTCGTGGTTTATTATTCAAAACAAGCAATACAATGAATAAATGAATGGAGTTTGAAAAAACAATGCAACCAACTTTAGGTACAAAAACAACATTTTTTTCATACATGAAATAATACATTTACATTTGCATTACTTTCTAAACTTCTAAATAATGCTAAAGTAAAGTACTCTAAAAGATCATATATGTAGAACTACAATGAAAAATCCCAAATAAATCCTACACTACCAAATATAACCTATATATTATTTCGATAACATTCCACTGGAGTCTCAAAATTATAAAGATGTGCCTTTAGTAAATTCACGGCATAAGCCACAGTTGAACGTTTCTCTGCATCTAGATAAGTTAGCTCCTTCAACACTTGTACAAACCGCATCATGTTATGAGACATGCCTTTGAACATTTTTGAAGTTACATCTTCATCATAAATCTTTTTTGCAAGCATCCCCAGTGCAAACGCTGACTTCATCATATGCTTAGTTGGAGCAGTGCCTGGATGAACTGTCTTATTATCCACCACTGTGGGATAA
>CAXARX010000792.1:0-15362 GCA_963971425.1 Bryoerythrophyllum caledonicum | reverse complement strand
ATGAATTTTAAAAAACCAAAGAAATACAAAACTAAAAAATAAATGAAGAGGACAAAAGGAAGAGAGTGACAATCTACAGAATTCCAGATCTGAACTAAAACGGAAAGAGGAGGGAGGGAGAGAGAGAGGGACATTTATAAATGTAGATCTCATTTAATTTAGATGGACTGAGTGGAGACGGGAGAGATGGACAATCGTTCAAGAAGATCCTAGTTAAATTAGAAAAAGAGGGTCCAAGGCAAAATAATTCCACTTTCTTATTATTGGAAGGAGTGGAGAAGAATGAAAAAAATCATAAATACAAATAAAGAAGGTTCTTCAAAAATAAATAAAAAAAGGGAGGCAAGAACGAGAGATGGACAATAATAAATGAAGTCTTCAGTAAATTAGAAGGGAAGGAAGAGGGTTTAGGCTTTAGGGACAATTATTGGTTTAGATATTATGTAATTTAGAAGGCATGAGTCTGGGAAGGAACATCCCTATTTTATTTTTAAAAGACAAAAGGAAGAGAGGGACAACCAAATAAAAATTAAACTGTCAAGTAAACTAGAAGGAGAAGAGAACCAGAGAGAGAGAGGGACAATTATAAATGTACACCTTATTAAATTTGAAACATCTTATTTTCTCTTGTACAAGATGTGTTATAAACCTTCTCATTGATTGTTTGGATAAACATTCTAAAAGATGCCGGGTGCACAAAAAAGTGAAATGTGAATTGGCCATGTTTGAACCTCCACTCCTTGCACAAATTTGTTTGAATATGCTACTCCCGTTTCTAACCTCTACAAATTGGTGTATATGGAATTAACATCAAGCTGCATAGAACAATATAAAATTATGAACTTTTGGATTGGATCAGGATTTATAAAAAACAAAGTCAAAGTCTAGAATACCAGTCAACGATGGAAGGAAATAAACATTTTTTTAATACTTTACACACTATAATCTATCAATCCATGTAGTGGATTGCAACCATAAGAGCATGGTGTGTTCATATAGAAGTCTACTTTAGGATCTTACGGTTTAAATTCTAAAGATCACTTAAAAAATGTGATTGCTATGCCTCTTTTTGATGTGACGGTTTTGAACTATTTTTTTAGCTAAATTGGCCATGTTCCTTTAGAGTTTTAAACAAGGGTAAAATATTTAGACCTTGCATATTACATAAATATGATACGAAGTGTTGTCAAAGTCTCAGTGTCTCATGAATATGGATCAACGCAGGGAAGAGAATGAGTTGTTGTTTGGATTGTAAACCCCATGATTTATCTATCTGTGCGGTCAATAGGAACCAAATATATGAACACGCCATGCTATATTAGTTGCAAACTATCGCACGAATCGATAGATTATAGTGTCTATATAATGTTTGAAGTACAGAAGTTCCAAATTTTTTACCATTGTCTTAAAGGTTAGGCATCATGTTGATACCCAATACACCAATTTCTAGAGGTAAAAGAGGGGTGTAGCATCTTCAAGAAAATTCAACAACAAGTGGAGGTTCAAGAATGGCCAACTCACGTTACAATCACTTGTGAACTAAATATCTTTTAGAATGCTTATCCATATTCCAATTTGTCAATATAAGGGTGTACATCACATCTTTTAGGAGAACAAAAGAAGAAGTGAAAAAACCAAAAAAAATTGGAAGTTTTATTGAGGAAAAGAAGAAGTTTTGTTGCTCATTGCACAAAAAATGGTGAAATTATTTTACTTCGAATAAAATGCGAATTTACAATGAAGACCATCATTTTTTTGGGAAATCTTTAAAGAAAAAAATATTTCAGATGAGTATGAAAAACCTCAATGAGTGAATGTCAATAGATAATTCTATAAAAGGATTTTAGATGCCCGTGCTCCCCATTTATGACTATGGGTGGTACTAAATTTGATACTACAAATCTAAAAAAAAATTAAATTAATACATTCAAATAGCTCTTCCCAGGGACAAAGTAACATAAAATTTTCGAAAGTTGTTTCTTCATATTCGCAATCTAGAAACTTGCCCAAAATTAAAAACTCGCCGCGAAGGAGATTTAGTCATGTAGAGGCCAAAAATCCTCCCATACAAAGTTATGCCTATGCCGTGGGCAATGTACCTTTGGCCCTTGGAACATTGTGCCCATGGGCCATTCCAATTTCCTCCTGGTGAGTCAAACATAAAAAAAGGAAACGAGCATCTCTTACATGTTATGTAAGATATTTTAAGTGGAACCATTATTAAGAAACTATATAAATCTGTGCTTCCACGCGCACAATGGAATATCCTCGTGAATGCGCATAAAATCTTCCCGACATTCTTCCGACCATTAATGCACGTGGCAGGATCTCCAGATCTGGATTGCACGTGCAAAGTCAACCGTCCCAAAAAAGAAAGTGGAGGACAAGAGAAGGGAGTTGAGAGGGGAGAGAGTTGGGAGGGGAGGGACCATAAGGAAGTGGAGGAGCGAAGAGGGGAGGCCGACCGATCGGGGTCGGCCGTGGACGGCCTCGGCCATCCGATCCGACGGCCGCGGACGGACTCTGCGGACGGCCACGGCCGTCCCATTGGTCGGCCGTGACAGTCCATGGCGGCATCGTGGCCGTCCGATTGGGCGATACGCCCGAGGCCGTCCACCACCCGCGGTTGGCATAAAAGGCGGACGGCCGACCATTCTCCCACACTTTAGTGGGCGAGCTGGTCGCTTTGGCATATTCTGCCGAATTGCTTGCGCCTCCTCGAGTGGCTCATTATTTCTTAATTCATTTAATTTCCATTCATTCATTTAATTGTTTGTTCTAGTTAAGAAAGATGCCAAGGTCCAACCGGCCTGTTGCTCCAAAGGGGAAAGCCCCCGAGATGGATTGGGACGCAACGGATGATCCAGATGTTGTTGCGGAGTACGGATGGCAGGATAAGGAAGAGAGGCTGTGGACTTGCACCATGTGCAAGAGGTACGTCAAGATGAAGCACCTCATGAAGTTGTGGCCCAGGGCACAAACGAGGATATCAAGGCCGCGGCACGAAGGTCTAGCGAGCAGTTGTTAGAGCGACCATTTCGGCCATCAATATCATGAGGTCACTGCTGCGGTGGGTGTGCGCAACTCAAGGCCGGAGATCATGTTGTATTCGAACATGGCCATGGTTTGGGTGGAAATTGTCCTACACAAGGATGTGGACTAGGGCACCGTGGCGGGTCGTAATGTGAGCCTGATGGATTAAACCGCCCATTTTATACCAACCATCTGAAATCAACCGAGTGATTGTTGGGAATGTTGGTCAAACCAAAGATCCGGGGACAATCCCGATGCCCCCCAACAACGGCGGACACCTCCAGAAGAGTACGGGGGCCATAACTACAACGACTACAATCGTGGCAATGATATGGGTTCCGGGCCTATATCATTTGGTGGGGGGAGTGGCAGCCATTATTACGAAGGCGGCCAATGTGGCACAGGGACCAACACCCCTGAGAGCTATATGCCAATGCATCCAAGGGATACGTACGAGTCTGGTCGTAATTCCCTCGGAAAAGAGGAAGAACACGACACTCCAAACCCTGGACATGTCTATTACGACGGATATGGCCATGCTTACGATGGATATGGCCGGAGCTTAGATGGGAGAGACAACACACCTCCATCAACGTTTCCACCTCGTCAGAATGAAGATGCCGAGTTTGAAAGACAAATGCATGAAGCCACAATACAAAGCCAGAACGAGTACATCCGCAGGCTCGAAGATGAATCTCGCTACATGAACAGGCAATACAATAACTTGTATGATGTTTATTCAAGCGAGCCGTACTCAAGTGGCGCTGGGCCAAGTCAAAGACATGATACTGCCTCAGATTCCGATTAATCATACATGGTCTTTGTATAATGTAATCCATGTGGATAATGTCTACATGCGAAAACAATGTTGACTATTTTGTAAATTTAGAAGGTCATTCTTTAAGATCTTCAAATTGATGTTTATTAAATATTTCTACGTTGCGGCCATGTCAATGTGGATGATGAATCTACAATGCATGCTACGCATTTCGAAATGAATTTTATTGATAATTTTTTAGTATAAGTGGATGTGTGGAATGAGAAATTTTTATACATTCAACACCATATTCATTATATTGGGAGATTTCCATGATTTTGATCTTGTGCACATTCAGCTCGACTCGAGCTGAATGTGCATATTGGGTACATTTTAGAGCTCAAGAGCAACATACGTATTAAATTGGGAGGCTCACAATCTCCCAATATAATGAATATGGTGTTATTCCAACTTTTCATTCACCTCATAAAAGTTAAAGAGTATTTCATATCATTACATGTTCAACAAAAAAAAATTTACAACCTATACTCCTAAAGTTCCTTGAGTATTTCTCACCCAGAAGTTAAAGCAAGAAGAGAAACGCCGGTCCGCGAAGGGGCCGGCGTGAATAAAGGGTCTGTTCGTTCCATCACTAAGACCATGCCCACCAGACACCGTGTCGGGGAGGGCTTGGTTTGTTTTCCATTTTACGTTGGTGTAGTAGAATGGACATGGCCTGTTGAATGGCAACGGTGTTAATAATATTGAAAGTGTGTGAAATTGTTTCGATGGAGATTTTAAAGGTATCTCGAAAGGATATTTATAGATGGTAAAAGGTGGTGGCACGAGCACCGGCAGTGATTACAATAAGCGGGTCCATTTTCCATCCGAGGGCAACGATGTCATTAATAAGGGGTTGTTGGGTTGGTATTCATTTTTTTTTGTTTTCAATTGTTTCCGGGGAGAATCTATCATTACAATATGTGAATTCGATGAATTGAATGGTATACTCTTGGTTAATGTGGTCGGGTGCAGGGTCATTGTATGGTAGGCCTCGAATGCAAAGTATGCCGGCTTTGAGTCTAGCGTTACAGGGACAGCGCTAAGTTGCGCATGACATGGGACTCGGGAGTAGCCAAGGGGGGACCGTATTTCCTTGTGGATTGTAACTTGTTATGAAACGTGCCGGCATTCATGAGGATAAATCATCGTGATTTGTTATGGGAGGTAAATAGTTTTCGAATTTCCCAAACTGCTTTGTTATGTCCTGTGACAATTAAGGAGTGTATGTGATGGTTTTGGCATTTTGAGTAGAACATGGAGTGATTTGTCGGGGTCTGAGAAAGTGCATATGGGGCATGTTACATATGGGAATTTTTCTATTCCAAATAAGAGTTGTTTTCGGGCGTTTCCCATATTTCGACTATTACGGAATTTGATGACGCATGTTATTTGTGAGCTTGGGATGATGGGATTTTTCCAAGAATTCATAGAAAGTTCATAGTCTATTTTTTTGTTGCCAACCCATTATTCTATATTAGGGAAGTTTTCTTCGATTGTGTCAAGGTTGTTATAGAGGTCTTGTTTCTTGAGATATTTGTTCAAGAATAAAACCGGAACCTTAACGGAGGTTTCCTCTTTAGGAGGCCAATCTTCTTTTTGGAAGTAGTATGGGGTAGCATGTGGATGTTCGTACGAGTCTTTGGCATTTTCATGCGTTTTTTTGCGGACCTCTTTTCCAAGTTTATTTGCTTGTTCGTTTCCATCGATATTTGCTTGAGCAGAACTTTGTGAAGGGTTGTTATATGTGTTCAGTTTTGTAACATGTGGACCAACAACATTAAAAATAGTTTGGTCGAGATGGCTATTGTAGAGAATAGGGTTTGTTATTTGGATGTTTAGTAGATAAAGTGCATTGATACAGTCAGTGAATATGTGTGCGGGTTCGTTGTTGTATTGTGTTGTGATGATTTGTCATGTTTTGTGTATGGCCATAAGTTCTGCTCTAAGGATATTCTAGTGTGTGGAAATTACTCCATAGAGTACACGAAATAATAGACCAAATACATTATACAATATCAATGAATACAACAAAATCTTTCCATAAGCATTTTTGCTATTCATATTTGAATGCCTCTACAGTTTAATGTATGCATGTTAGTATTAATGATTGCATATACTTCATTGCTTAAAATTGTTATGGTTCTAGATGTCCGAGTAATATGTCGTAGCAATCTACCTACGGAGTTAGGCATTGAACTTCCTTAAAATGCTTTATAAACACTCACAAGAATGTGGTTTTTGGAAAACCTTCTACGCAATTTATTTTTTCTACTAAATCAAAACCCTACTCAGAGAGCCGATATCCACTATTAATATAATGTGGCCAAATTACAATTTCATCCACTCCGGATGAAAATAGTCAGAGGATGGAAAAACAGTCCATGGTTGAAAAAACAGTCTTTGGACGAAAAACAGTCTCCAGAAGAAAAATTGTCTACGAATGACTATTGCGAAGTGTTAAGAATCATCACGAACACTATTAAGAAACACTTAATGTTTGTAACCCGCTCCTTCTCTAGTCTTCCAATTTTTTTTAAACAATTTTGAAATGAATCTTGAAATGAATCTTTTTCTTAATATTAAATAATATAGAAAATTCATTAAAGTTGTTGTTATAATGCGTTGCAAAACAAGCGCGAACCACTACTAAACTTCTATAGATGCAAACTAGCGGTTGGCGCTTGTTGTGCAACGCAGTAGTCCAACCATTCTAATGTAGTTTAATATTATAATTTGTTTTTCAAAATTTCATCCGCAACCTAATTTTCATCCGCTGCGAATGTTTTCATCCACTGCAAAAATATAAACCGCAGTCTGATTTTCATCCGCACTCTGATTTTTCATCCTTAGTTTTTTTTCATCCGCAACCTATTTTTCATTCGTTGCTATGTTTTTCATTCGATGCGGAAATTTTCATCCGCTACGAGATTTTTCTTCCGCCGCATAGAATTTCATCCATAGTGGATGAAACTGTTTTTTTGGCAAAATTAACTTAACAGCGAGTTAATAACTTCCAAAATATTCATTTTTTTGGAATTCCGACTTCGGATTTGGGCTTCTTAGGTGCGTTTTCATCTAGGTGGTAAGCAAAAAAATTATTACTAAAGTTTTGAAAATTTGACATTTTGGAGTGTATTTAAAAATAACATTTTAGGGACTAAACTTTGGATGTAGATTATGGCTAGAGAATATGTTCATCACATTCGATCTCATGCATGTTTTTTATGTGTTAGTGTTGGTTTTGTTTTCAAATTTGTTATATATGGCGATATTCATTTACAAGACATGTAAGGTGTCTCATTTGAAATCTCATTTGAAACAATATTATGATGATGGACACGGAAAGAATACAATTGGATGGAAGGGGACGTCGCCAAAGCGTGCATGAACCCTAAACATGCAAAGTTTGAATCAAACTTTTAACTTTTCTATGCATCTGATTCAGGTGTAAATATTTAGAAGAATGAACATGACGATGTCATGGAAAACCTCATGAGAAACGATGTTTTTCAGCGTTCCCTTGAAAAAACAAGTCTTCTCTTTATTGAAATTTTTAAAAATAGCATACCAACCCAAGTCAAACATTTTCACACATTGTCACTCATTGTCGGACAAGGTACCAAAAGATCTTATTAATTTTCACATAAAACCTACATATCTTTGTATTTGTTACATTTTATTTTCTCCACATTAATATGTGGTGTAAACCTTCTTATTGACCATTCGGATTAGTAATCCAAAACACATTAAGTTCACAAGAAAAAAAAGTTTGAATTGGCCAAGTTTGAACCTCCACTACTTCCACAACTGTTTTGAATATGCTACACCTGTCCTCTACCTCAAAAAATTGTTGTCTAAGGAACTAACATCATGCTTAAGGTAGTGGATTTAGACCTTGTGTAGTTCAAAATTTTGACACCAGGTAATGTCAAAGTCTGTTGATCCACTAAACGCAATGAAGACCCTAAACCATTTGCTTCACTTCACACACTATAATCTTTCAATCTGTGTGGTCAAAGTTTTTGAAATATTGTAAACATATTTTTTAATAAGTCTTAATTGAGATCCAACGGTCAGAACTAGAAATTGAACTTTTGGTTTCCTTCTATGGTCATTGCACTAGAATCCAACAACTTTGAAGTGTTTTCAGTGCAAAACTATCACAATAACTTTGGGGATATAGGAGACATGTTGTATGAGTAGGGAGTCGGGCCTGAGGAGGCGTTTCAAATGGGGGTGATTTCTATAAATGCTAAATTATACTCAAGAAACATAAAATGGTTAAGGTTATGTATGATTTAGTGCCATGGGCACTATGATCTATCTAAAAAATTCGAATCCAAACTCGTAAAATTTGATATACGTCTTCTCTACATAAAACCTAGAGATCATCATATTTTACACATTTTGCTTTTTCAACAACATGTAGTGAAAACCTTCCTAAACCTAGGTTTGGATTATCATTTGAAATCAAATTTAGTTTAAAAAAAATAAAACGTGGAATGGCAATTTCTAAACTCCAGTATTTGCGCACTTGATTTGAATATGCTACAGTTCGTTTCTACCACTAAAAATTGGTGTGTAAGGAAATATCATCATAAGGTTGGATTTGGATATTTTGAGGTAATTTTAAAAAAAAATCTGAAATACAAGAATTTTGAAGTAGAACACATTGATAAGTAAAAAAATCGGAACTATGCCACAAGCAAAACCATATAAAATACAAAAAATGTCGGTCTTTGCACGGCTATATGAAAAAATGTTTTTTTACTTCTTGTGCCCAAATTTTAAAGGCATGCAGTATATATTAATCTAAGACTATTGCTATAGTCACTTCAAAATGTGCATGCTATCTAGTACAATCTAATAATACCGAAAGGAATAAAGTAAAACCTATGTATTACTAATACGTTGACCGAAAATGCTCATGAGGCGTGGGCCAGTTGTATGTGTCGCTGAAGCGTGTAATGATATGAAACAACCCTCCAATGCTTTCTCGGTTTTCGTTGCAGACTCTCTCCATGTACATATGAAATGTATCCGCAAATTCTTGATTTGAGAATACTTTGGAACTCCGAGATTCGCGTTGCAATTTCTCGTAGTCTATGGACATTGTCCGCCCGTTGATTCGTTGCCCAATTCGGGCCGTAGCGAACTCCTCCGAAGCCATGGATAACTTCGGAATCATTTGCACATCCGCATCTGGTTTGTGCAAGTACGCAACCCGCGGATCCACCCACCATCGCTTTCGCAGAGTCTCGGCCATGTCTTCACGCTTTGTGAACGTATAAAGAGACTGCATTGGTTCGTTAACCTTCGTGGTCATGCCCCAATCGCATACTCCAATATACACTCGTGATTCATCTGGAGGGAAGTGGAGGAGGATATTGTCGGGAGACAAGTCGTTGTGGAGATTGTTGCTCTTGTGGACCTCGTTCATGATGCGCAACAACGTCCACGCAAGCTCGGTCCATTTTTTGTGAAAACGAATCAACTGATGAACTCGAATAATCTCATCCTCGGAGAATCTCCCATAGTTCAAATGTACAATGACATCGTCACCAAACTCGATATCCCGATTCTACATCTCTCGAATTGTCCCGCCATTCCACCAATACGCATAGCCTTCGTACATGTCCGGATGAATGGCTACAAAATGGATGACACTTGGATGTGGAATCCTCACCGCCATCGACTCGTTCTGATGCTCCACTTTTGCCAAATCTGGTTGTGTCTCCGAGTGGTTGGACAATTTGGCGGCAAATTCCCATAATGGTTTAATGCCCGGAGCACCCTCAATGCGGACTTTGCGAATGGTGGCGTATCCACCTCTCATGTTGGCATTGTCCATTCGTATAACCACGGCTATTGGCGGAATGGCAATGAGATGGGCTTTCCGCAGCAGGTCTTCTTGGTGCCCCTTTATCGAGTTCCACCATCCCACGGAGCCACGCCTGTTTTGATTCTTGGCGAATGGCTTCATCTGGGCCACGAATAAATCCGCCTTCAACATTACGTCGTTGAAAACTTCATCCTCCGCGCGATTGAACCTCCCAAACTTGGTCAACAAGTTCTTGGCATTCCAGAGTAAATCGTGCACTCTTGCATCCAAGAACTTCAAAACCCCCCGCTTATGGGTCTCCGTATTCCACATCGGGGCTTGAAGCGCGTCCATCATGTCCTGCCGCATGTCCGTCCGGAACTTCTCGGGGCCTTCATCTCGATATCTGACGTACTTGCTCTCCAATGATCGATTAGAATTTGTCTCATAGAATCTGACGGTCAGTTCTACGAGGAAATTCTTGCAAGCCTCAGATGGAACGTCATGGATTGGATGAAGCTTTACTCCGAAGTCCGCAACCTTCCGCTTTTTCTTGTTCTTCGGCATTTTCTTAAAACTGCCGCCGTTCGAAGTTTTTAAAAAAACTTTTTAGAACAAGTTTTTAAAAAAACTTTAAGAAAAAAACTAGTTGGAATAAGTTTTTAAAAAAAAATTTAGGAAAAAACTGTTTGGAACAAGTTTTTAAAAAAACTTTAAAAAAAACCGCAAAACCTCCCCCCCAATGTGAATCACTTTTTCTCTCCCAAAGATGAGGAGCCAATGGATGGAAAAATGCTAGCCAAAGCTACTCCGCATCCACTCAAAAATATATTTTGAGAGGGAAAAGAAAAAGTGAGAGATGAGGACGGCGGACGGCCTTTTACAGAATGGCAAACGGCCATGAGGCCGACGGCCACCACAGCCGTCCGATCGGTCGACCGTCCCCTGATCGGTCGGCCGCCCGATCAGACGGCCAAGCGGCCGTCGGCCTGATTGGACGGCCTTTGTGCGCCCGCGCAATCAAATCGCGGTCGTACGATCGGTCCAGCGGCCGTCCGATCAGGCGGACGGCCGAGGTGTTGTCCGATTGCTCCGACGTCAGGGACCGATCGGACGACCTATTGCATTTTGACAGCTCCGATCTCGCCGCGTGGCACTTCGTCGAATCTGACGGTCCAGAAAACTTACCAGGGCCTTCCGTAAATGCATTTTACCCCCCCCCGGACGTTGCGTCAGGACGTCCTCGTCCTAGGACGTCCTAAGACGCTCTCAAACCCCCAAGGACGTCAGATTGGTAACCCTGGTTCAAAGCCATCTTGGCGGAGATGGACTTCTCAACCTTGTATTGGCGTCACAACTAGTGGGCTAAGGTGTGGTTTTACGCTAGAGATAATGTTGTTGAAGGCAATTGTACTTCTATGACTCACTTGTGTAAGTTTTCTGCTTTTAGATGCCTCTAATCTACTATCCTAAAATTTTGTGTTTTTATTTTGTAGTATCGTTGCTCTATCTCTATTATTCCGTGTAAATGTCAGGGTCTCTCACTAACTAAGTTGGGCTGGGAGAGCTGGAGTACCTTAGTCTAGTATCTAGATCCTCATTCTTCAAAGAACTTATTGACTCGCTCCTCTCACCTCGATCCTTAAGAGATTGTTCCCTCCTTATCCTTTGGTGTTTCCCACTATGGGCGTGATGGTTGGAGGCTCGTGACTTTGAGGTCCAAATTTCGTGCGTCAAGTACAATGTTCCTAGCAACTAGTGCAAAAAACCGGCTACGAGAATCTTATCTCGTCCTGCCTTGCTCACCAAAGTCCAGCACTCTACACAACATTATTTACAGTTAAGTGATTAGAAATTGATTACTAGTATGCACGATCTAAGTTCAAAAGTTCATGCTAACCTTGAGGTGGTGATATAAAAAAAGCATGATCTCACACTCAACTTCTAGAAACTCAGATTTATCTCGTCAAAGGCGGATCTCCTAGCACCTCATCTTATGTCTACTTTGCGCTTATAGAGCAATCTATCGCTTGAGCTCCGCATTTTGTGGAGCTATCTCTCTCATTTTTTTTTGAAAGTGTTTGATATCAACTTCTTAACTACTAAAAGATCAAGTATCTGTTTGGAGGACTAATGAGATTTGGGCTGCCACATTTCTAAAGATCTGATTTTGAATTTTATCTTTGAAGATAGATTTCTCTATTTAGGACAAAAAAAACTCTAATCAAATTCCCGGGGTGTTTTTTCAATGTATTTTTGGATTTGTAGAGAAAAAGTTATGGCATTTCAAACATTAGAAGTTGGGCTTTTGAACAGCTGAGGAGAGTACTGTAAAGCTGAATAGTACTATCATAGAGGTGAATAGTGCAATTTTTTGGGGGGGCCAACAATGAAAGAGTGTTCCTCGCATCCCTCACTGATTTTACTTTAAAATGCATAAAATTAGTGATTTAAGTTTTTTCAAAAATAAATAAATAAATGTGCTAAGAGAACATGCATGATGCTTTTACATATCATTTGGATTTTAGATCCACTGATTCTTTATTTAATTATGAAATAATATAGCTTTGCTAAGGAAATGGCCGCATTCTATATCTCTGGTCATTGGCAAGGTCTTTTCCCTTATCGGAAACCCCTCCATTACTTGTGATGCTTAGCATGCAATGACCTAACACATGGTAGAACATAGTTCTATAAAATTTAAGCAATGTGTAATGAAAAAATATGCCATTGATTTGAATTAAAGTACACTGACCATGTTTGCTCATGGAAGAAAAAGACTACATTGCACACTTCTAATGCATGTATCTTTGAATCTCTGCAATCAAAGTTTACAAATTGTTTGAGTGTCTTCTTGTAGTAGTCAACTTAAAGATCCCACGGTCAAGATTGCATGAAAGATGTTTGAATGAGTTTCATAGCATCTCATCTTAAATAGGCACTTTTGGAGTGGTTTTGGAGAAACATTATCACGATCCTCAAGTGATTAAATGTAATTTAAAGGGAGTTTCATGTTATAAAATGGCAATCTTTTCTTTATTTAGTTGATTTTATATATTACAAGAGTTTCATAAGTATAAAAAGGTACCAACCTAATGGCAAAGGATCTTACAAATGTATGATAAAGTTGGTATTGTATGAATACCTACTAGAGGAGTTATGGGATCTTTAACCCCTAAAGGACCAAGTGTACCTGCAAGGTACAAATCAAGTTGGGGCACATTCCAAAAAATTCAAATTTGAAGACAACCTCTTGTAAATTTTAGTGAGAATAGGAATATGGATTGTCTTTGGGGGGTTTTTATTTTTAAATTCTTTTTTTTGACTTATAGAAAAAAAGTTATGGTGCTTCAAAGTTCAAACATAAAAGTACAACTTTTGGGCATCTTGACACGGTACTATAGAGACAAATAGTACTATTTTAGAGTTGATCTTGCACTATTTTGAGGTGGGTAGTAGCAAAGAAAAGTTCTTGGCAACCTTCATTGTTTTCACTTAAAAACGCATAGAAATAAAGGTGTTATCTTTTTTCAAAAAACAAATGTTCTATTTTTAGAACAAGTTATAATAATTCTATCCACCATTTGTGTTTTACATCCAACAATCATTTCTCTATTCAAGAAATAAAATTACTTTCTCAAGTAAAGGGCCACTTTCTATACCCCTAGTCATTGCAATTTGCAAGTCCATTTTCTCATCCTAAACACCTCCATTACATGTGAATGTGCAATGACCTAACACAAGGTAGAACATGAATCTATGAAACTTATGCAATGTGTATTGTAAAAAATTTCCATTATCTCAAGTCAAAGTTTGTTGATCTCGTCCATGCAGGGAAGAAAAAAACTATTTTGCACTCTTCAAATGCGTGTATTTTACAATCCGAGCGGTCAATGTTTGCAAAATTTTGAAGTGTGTCCTAGCAATAGTAAATGAAGTAGAAAAAACTAATGAAATAAATTTGCAAGAGGCTCAAGAAATTTTTCAAATGGCTCAAACTAAATAATCTCAAGCAAAAGGATGAAAACAAGTCATTAAAGCTAATTTAACTTTGAAAAGAGCAAAAGCACACTTAGGAGCTATTGAAATTACTTTGTGAAAGATAATATGTCATTGGATTAAATTAATACTTATTTACCTACTATTGGATTTGAACCAATGACTCTCGCCGTATGAAAGCAACACTCTAAACCACTTGGTTAAGTAAGCCATTGATATTGTAGATATTCTTTGACATAGATTATAAATAAAAATGACCAAATATTTATAGTAGAAATTAACATTATACATATAATATATATAAAATATATTATATGTATAATTATTTGTAATTAATGAATAGGTTTTTTTTTTACAAAAATGTACATCAAATTTGTAATATATCATGCGGTTGAAAATCATTTTAAAAATATTTAAATTAGTCTTACAATGTCTCATCTTAGAGAGGTAGTCTTAACGTGGCTTTGGTTTAAATACTTTAGGGGTTAATCCTGTTCTCACCAAACTCGCTTCAAAGTTGTTCAATGTGGTGCAAATAATGGAAAGAAAAAGAAAAACATTGTTTCCATCTCCGATTGTAAGATCTTAACCTTGAAGACCAAAAGTCCATAGGTGGACTTTTGCAAATTTTGGACATGTTTCCAAGGTTGCAATTTAAAATTTGGAATTTGGAATTTTTGTATAAGGAGCTAAAATAAGAGCTACATTTCATTCTTATTTGGACCTGTAGAGAAAAAATATGCCAATTCTCAATTAAATTTATTTATTTTATCGAGAGTGAGAACTTCTGGCAACTTCAAAAAGCTTTTGCTATGAATATTTATTAATTATGAGACTTTACATACAAGTAAGTAAACTTATTTTTATATGAGATTGTAAGTAAACAATTTTCTATATGGTCAAAGGTTTCGCATTGGTATGAACACGCAATTAAGCAATTATGCACTTGGCCAAGTGCACTCGTTGCTGGTAGAAAGCCGCAAGTTATTTGCTCATAACTTTTTTTTAAATCAAAATTTGGCAAAAGTTTAGTTTGTTTTTTGTCAAATTTTTTTGGTGTTTGTCGTATCATACATTGGCATCTTCATATTCACATCAGTAATATATTTTTTGCATTCGCTACCTTTTTTTAGAAAATATATGATTTCTACTCCAGTTTGCAAATCCTGCTACAAAATTATGATCATGTGCCCAAAGAGATTATAAATGTGTTATGAGTTATTATAGGATTTTAGAGTACTGCACTACAAATACAATGTGTAAGAGATACAAAAATATATATGCAAATTCCTAAGACAGTGTAAAGTACCTCACTGTATTTTATAATGCAAAAACATACATAATCAAGCAATTCCACACTATTGCTGAGGAATTCTAAAATCAAACATATCATATGGACCACCCAATATATAAATATATACCACCCACCGAACGACAGACACATCTCAAATTGCATTATACTAACGTGCTTGCTACCTAAATTGCGTGCATGCTCTACTATAGTATATAGCTCCAGGGCTCAGAGCTCATCTTCTGGCGCAACGACTCCTTCAACGTGTCCAATGGCGCTACCTACCATAGCGGACAGTTCATGATCCTACACTGGACGATCTCCCACATCTTCGACCTTTCCACATAATCTTCTACCTTTCCACAAAAAAATCTTCTACCTTTCCACATAAAACTTTG
>CAXARX010000791.1:0-16749 GCA_963971425.1 Bryoerythrophyllum caledonicum | reverse complement strand
TGTGAGTTGAGAGTTACAAGCATGTGAGTGGAGGAGGGTTTGTTGCTACCCGACGAGGAGGAGCGAAGATTCGACCGACCACCAAAACTTGTACACCTTTCTTATGACTTTGAAATTTTAGAGTATTGTAGAAGTTTTTGTTGGCTTTTCAAAGACTCATCAGTCGATGCATTTGAGTCTTTGAGTAGAAAGTTATAAGGGTTTTAGTAGCGGAGGGTCTACTTCCCTTGGAGTTTTAAAGGCGGTACTTTGATAGCTAAGAACTTTCTCTTCATATATTATTTTCGAGTGAAAGTTTTAGTGAAGAAGGGAAATTCAGTTCGCTTTTTAGAAAGCTATTAATATCTGAATTTGGTATATTATTTCAAAAGTTATGGGTAGTGGAGCAAAAGAAGGTCTGTACCTTCTTTCTTTTGAAGAAAAGGTAGTTAGAAAGGTCTTGTTTAGTTTTTTTTGAAGATTTGAAGACTTTAAGTTTTGAAGAAGAGAAGATTTAAGAGAAGATTTCAAGACTTGAAGAAAAGAAGACTCGTGTGTTGTCGCTTGTGGCTTGTCATTCCTGGCCGGTTTTGGAGGCCCGTTGTCTTTTATTTGTTATTCCTAGCCGGTTTTGGAGGCTAGTTGTTTTCAATTCTGTATTGTAAACCTGTTGCAAGCTTTGCGGGAATCCAAGAAGAGCTTCATTTCTTGTTGTGGTGACGAAGTGGGATTGATCACCCACATGGTCAAACTTTTATGTTGTTCCTACTGGTGGAAAGCGCTTCCTGGTCACCGTGGGTTTGAAGTTTAGGAGCCAATCTTTCAGACGGTTTCAGCTCGTGGTCTGGCCGTCCCGTTTTACCCGTCCGAGGACTTTGTTTCTTATTACACACCCTTACCCTTATACCCAAGTAGAGCCACTACAGGATAGGCCAACGAGGAGCAGATTCAGCGGCGGTGTAGAAGATTCAACGGCGGTGTACAAGACTCGAGAGCGACGATTTACGACTGGTATACAACTGCGATTGTTATCACATACCACACTCTTCTCTTTGTTCTTAGACCACATCTATTCGCAGCCAAAATCCTCGTGATTTCCCAGAGCAAAACCCTCTCTACCCGACACCGTCGCGTCAAAGCATTCACAAGAGTGGCCGGCGGGTGGGTGTCTAACTACCTAGTTGCCTTCCAAGCGATGGACTCCACATCCAATGCACACATGACCAAGGGGGGAGCAAAACTAGGTCAGATCATGCAAAATTCCAATTTGGGCCTTAATAAACTAGGGTAAGACATTCAAGGATTACAAACACAATCAACCATCTACCTAACATGCATATACTCAACCCATTATACTAAAAAACAAAAAGAGAATCGATTTGCAACAAAAATTGCAATTGAATTACAAATTGCATCAAGTGTGTAAAAACAATGTCAAAGAAGAAGGAAAAAAGGGGGGTATCGCTTCCCCTTAAAAGACCACGCCTTCCATTGATTGCCATTCATTCATCTTAACTTCGTTTGGCACATACTTAGTCTTCATGAAAAGCCAGCCCAAAGATCTTACTCTCCTCATAATATCAAGGCCTAATTCCACTTGAGCTTGCCGCAATCACGCTCCCAAGTTGGCAGCTCTTCTCCATCGGTATCTCAAACCCCCGGCTCTTTACTCGATCACTACTAGCTCGTCCTAGCTTTGTTAAAGACGTGCTTGGGTTTGTTGAAAAGCAAGCCTAGAGATCTAAGCACCCTCCAAATCTTAGGGTCTAACTCCAATCCGGCTCTCCACAATCACGCTCCAAAGTCGGCAGGTCCTCTCCATCGGTAGCTCAAACCCCCGGGTCTTCACTTGATCACCATTCGCTCGTCTTAGCTCCATTGGAGACGTGCTTAGGCTTGTTGAAAAGCCAGCTTAGAGATCTAACACTTTCCAAATCTTAGGGCCTAATTCTAATCCAGCTCTCCACAATCATGCTCCAAAGTTGGCAACCCCTCCTCATGCTCGATTTCGCCATCTTCTCTCTCACTCCCATTCCTAGGTCTAATTGGGCATGGCTTCGCCCCTCACTCCTCACTCACCACACACACACACACACAATGAGAAAGAAAAACAAGGGAGGAAGGGAGGTCAACGACCTTCTCTCCCCTCATTCGATGGATGAAGAATTCAAAGTCTTCATCCACGGACTAACAATGGGCCCCACTGGCAACCCTAACCTAATATTAGACCTGACGAGCCATGCTAACATATAAAGAAGCCCCACGGGCTATATTACCTAGAATTGGACCCCACGAGTCTAATCCAAATAGGTCCCACGGGCTAAACATCCTAGAACTAGGACCCACGGGCTAAACATCCTTGAAATAGGACCCACGGGCTATATTCATTTAAATAACCACCACTAACAAGATTAAGGGCTAAAGAGCCGAATAAAAGTATAAAAATGTTAAACTAAACATCAAAAGCCACAGTAAATGAATTACCGTGGCTTGTGAACCATTTCAACGGTTTACAGATGAATTTGTATTTTATCAGGTACTTTGCTAGTACTGATCATTCTCACCTTGTTGCATTTTCCATCTTTACTATAGCTTGAAGAAGGTGCTAGAGATATGTTTACAAAGTTTGTCAAGGTCGATGGATTGACGATAGACATGGATGATGCTCTAAGGCCCAGGTCCATCTCTGAGTATATTTAAGCGTGGCGTAATCAGATTTGGGAGCTAGGATTCATTGGCTTCTTTAGGGACAATGATAGCTACAAGAATACGAAAGCATTTGTGGACGAGACGCAAATAGACGTTGATGTGAAGCAAGTTGTTTTTAGGTATGAAATCAATTCATAATGGCATATGTTCCTTGAACGTCTTTGATGTGTATGAATGTAGAATAACTTATTTTTCCTTGTCTTCATTTATCAATTACTTCAAGAGAAAGCTCCTCTCACTTAGTGCCATAGAGGTCCCCCATCTACTGGAGTACTTGAGCTCTTGGATAGACAACAACTTCCCTCAGTGCATGTACAATGGATGGTTGGCGCGCTCTTGGTCAATTGGACATCTCAGGGCTTCTTGATGGTACATTGAATGCGAAAGTCATTCTGCCCAGTAGAGGAAGAAGATGCTAAGATGGCTTGTGATCAAGCTCACTCTAAGGGTTCTGACCTCATGCGAGGTGAAGGTGAGGTGCAAGAAGATGAGCTCAAGGTAGACATCACATTGCTTCCAGAAAAAGAGAGGAACAAGATTCTTAACCAGAGAACAAGGGATGCGGACAGGGCCTAGACTAAGGCTGATAGGGAGGCCCAAAAGGCCAAGGACAAGGCAGAAAGGGAGGCCATGAAAGGTGTGCGATTAAGAAACTCAAAGGCAGTTGTTGGCTCCACTCCTACGCTTCCAATGGATCAATGCACTACAAAAAAAGGCCTGTTTTATTATTGCAAAAATTACTCATTTTGAGTAATTTAGGACAGAAATTACTAACAAATTACTAGGTACTGTTCTAGTAATACAGGACAAGTAATTTATTTTCAGTGAGTAATTTATTCGGTTTCGTGGTAACTGAACGAAACCACTACGTGGCATATCATCCGTTGGGAGCGCTTACGTGTATGTCAACGTGGCGGTGATTGCCTTGTCATCGGGTGACGAGGCACTGACGTGGATCAGACGTGGCCATGAGTGCCTTGTCATCACATGACGTGGCATCCTACGTGGCAGTTGTTTTTTAGCATTTTGGTGACGTAGATGGGACCATCCGATGTGGCACGCACATATTATAATAATTTCGTAGTAATTAGTATGTACTTTTTGAGTAATTTCTAGTAATTTCTAGGTGTGGGGCCTACTGTACTGTCCAATGTAATAGTGACACGTGGTATATGAAGTACCATTTTTATGCAAATTTTTTACTTTTAATAGTCGCATGCTTTTTTTGTTGCATTTTAAAACTATTTTGGGCACTGCACCGGTGACTACCGTAGTAATTGCCGTGACTACGGTAGTCACTGTCAAGGCTTTCTTTTAGGTGACGGTGACTCTGTGAGTTATTGGGGTGACCACGTCAGTCACCTTGAGTTACTTCTACAGTAACAGGGGTCACTAGGTCATTCAATGGAGTGACTACGTGAGTCATTGAGGAAACCGCACCAATCCCTGCCGTGACTATGCGAGTCACCGTGGTTACTGGGTGAGTAATTGCTACGTGAGTAATGTGAGTTACCGTGGTTACGGGCTTCTGCTCATTTCCTTCTGTGTCTGTTCGATCCTTCACACTTCTCAACCCGGAACTCTTACGCCACCAATCACGGAGGAAGGAACAACTGCAGCGCTTGACATCAACTTCAACAACTTCAAGTGACTTCAGCTTTACAAAACCGGATGAGAAAGTAGTCAAGGGAAACCTCAAATGTGAAAGTATGAATCTCTAAGATTCTCTAATCCCGTACACACTATTCTAAAGCCAGCAAAAAAACTGCAACAGTTATTGCAACTCATAAAAAGCAAGAAACCTAAACCACAACATCTCAAATGAACAACCTCAATACCTGAGCTTCTCTCCCCAATCGAGTAAACTTCGAAGCACGAAGAGAACCCACAATGCCCACAACTCTGAACATCTGCAAACAGCTTCAAAAATTAACTTTGCTGCAGCGAAAGGATATCATGCTGCAGTGAGGAATTATGCTTTGAAAGTTGGGTTTACCTGGCAGTGGAGACTCAAGGAGTGCACAGATAAATCTGCAAATGATGTGCAGCGAGAAAACAAAAGCGAGACAAGACATGCGGCAACCTCACCAACTTACCCTAAGACCCAATTTCTACAGTTGGGGTTGAGTAGTGCAGCCACACCATGCAACGCCGCTTTAGGGTTTTGAAATATTAGGGTTTCAGTCTTCGAGATATTAGGGTTTGAGTAATCACTTAGTCATTTGTACAAATCAGTGACTTGTAAATTACTAACAAATTACTGTTTGAGTAATATACAAGTAATTTACAAGGCCATGTAGAAACCAGTATATTACTAGACGAGTCATGTATATAACCCACGAGTATATCAATAAAATAAACGACGACGTGCCAATGCCGAGTAGACATTCCAAAAATAGGAACCTATAATTAGATATTAGTTACGTGGCACTTAACCAAATATAGTAATTTCTTAGTCACTTGTAGAAATCAGTGACCTATAAATTACTAAGAAATTACTGTTTGAGTAATACAGAAGTAATTCACAAGGCCACTTTGAAACCGATATATTACTAGACGAGTCATGTATATAACCCACGAGTATATCAATAAAATAAACGACGACGTGCCAATGTCGAGTAGACATTCTAAAATAAGGAACCTATAATTAGATAATAGTGACTTGGCACTTAAACAAATATAGTAATGTTGTAGTCACTTGTAGTAATCAGCATGACCTATTGATTACTTAGAAATTACTGTTTGAGTAATTTGTAAGTCATCTGAAAACAGTCGTCGAAACCAATAAATTACTCTAGAAGTCACCCATACGTACCCAGTAATACGGCAGTAATATGTCGGACGATGTGGCAAAACCAACTGGGACTCTCGAAAATGGGATATTGTATTTTTTTCTTTATGACGTGGCACTCTCAGAATTTGTAGTAATATTGTAGTAATTTCCAGAAAAGAGTGACCTTGAAATTACTAGACAATTACTACAGCCCATCCACGTCACTTATGACAAAGGAGACGGGACAGAAATACGTGGATGAAAAAATCCTGCAGTCACTTGTGACTAGGAAATTACTGCAGCAGTCAAGCAGTGACTCGGAGTAATTTCTGAGTAATTCCGGACAACAGTAACGGTTACATAGGACAGCTTTTTTTTGTAGTGATGTCACAGAATCCTCGCAACCGGGATTCCTCCTTTGTACAGCTCTCAGTCTCAAGATTGCAGCACTGTACATGACCAGCCTTTGAAGATTGCTTAGGAGGGACTTTGCATATGGATGAACTTTTCCTAAGTACATCTCTGGAAGCCACTATGTCCTATTATGTTGAGCATGATGCCTTTCCAAAGGAATGGCTACAATTGCAAGCCTTTCTTGAGAAGGTATGTCCCATCTCTTGATTTTCATTGGTTCATGATATCATTGTTATACTATTGAAATGGTTATTAATCTAAAGTTTCATTGTAATGTTAAGCACAAATCTGACAAAGCCCGAGCTTTCAGAGGTGTTCAAGACGCTAGTGCTCGGGTTGATTTTATGATCATGTACATTCCTGAAGGTCTTTGTGTTCCTATGGTGTCATCTCATACCTCTTCTGTTCCTGAGAGGAATAAGCGTTGAGATAATCTTGTAGAGACGGTTTTTGAGATTGCTACAAGATTGGTTCATCACAATAGGGTGCTCCTATTGTTTCATCTAGATGATCTTCAGATGAGGGCTGATATAAGAGGGTGCATGAAGGCCTACAACTTTTGGCTCTTCAAGGAATTCATTGTTTGGAACTAATTAGTGTTAGGAGCGCATCAAAGATTGTGAGTGAATCATGAATTTTGAAGTTTATTATTAATATCATTGGCACTTCCTTCATTGACCCCTCTTTTACTAATTCCATATGTTGTTTCATTCATTTGTAGACCTTGAGATTTTGCATTCAACTCTTGGTGAGGAGCTTTCTAAGGGTACCGGCTTCCACCTTCTCCATTAGGCCAGTGCCAAAGCTGGATTCTATTGGTATCAACGTCGTTGCTGATGATGTCCTATTCAACTTGGTGACGAAGGACACATAGCTGATGAGAGGGACTATTCCTTCGAGACAAGCTAGGGAGAAGGACCCTACACTTCTCCAGATGTTGATTGAGTCTACCATGCAGTTTGGTGACATAGTGTTTGATTGCACTGCGTCCACTCGTAATTAAGGACTTCCTTCCGAATCTCTTCATGAAGGTGTTTAGGTATCTTGTTCATTTACATTTCTTCACATATTCTTGGATTTAATATAAGTGCTTCTATCTACGCTTGAGGGAAGGCTAGTCGCCATTTTGTGGCCACGGAGGCGGATAAGATGATCTTCAAGGCCATTCTAGAGCCCCTCGTAGGGGACTCTGTATCTGAGGTCTTCAATAAACAATGTCATGATGTTCAGGGCTTCTGAAAATTTTTAGTGGATGAAGAGTTTCCAAACACGGTCATTGTTGCATGCAATAGATTATGTAAGTAAGCTATAATTATGCTTTGAATATGGAGCTTCGTTAGGTTAGTATTGCTATGCATTTGTCTTGACTCTTTTCTATACTAATCCCTTCAATGACTTGTTGGAAACTCAGCTCGAGCTTGAGGAGTCCAACTCCTTCTTTGGCCTTGCAAGCAAGATTGCTTCAGAGCCGTGAGGAATCATTTTTTCTATGTGCCTATGGTGATGCAAAGGCACATGCTTATCTTAGAAGTCAACCTACTTATGCACCTCGACCTGGTCATGGAGTAGATCCTAGGGTCCTAAACTACCTTGACATACATGCTATTGTTGATACTTCATTCCCTTCAGATTGTTTAGATTCTGGGTGCAGTTCTTGTTCTGGTGATATCTACGAATGTTGTAGTGATGATAGTTTGTCTTTCTAGATTTTTCACATTTGCACTTCCTGTGGAACTGCTACCTTTTATATTTCCACTCGTGTTTTGCAGTGAGACTAAAAGGGCATGTGCCTTTCATTTCTATAATGGTGTTTCTTTTATCTAGACTAAACATTTTTTGGGCAACAATTCTTGTGCTTGATTTCATTGTTTGATACTGCACTACCCTAAACCACTCTGGGGATAGAACTCATGGAAAAGTATGCTATGTTTTATTTTACTAAATTATGTCGTGGGCATACATATATCCTATTTTAATCACAGTCACCGTGGACCTCCTCCAAAACAATTGTTAATATCTTTTGCTTTAGTGTTGAAGAACGTCTTTCCTCATGCACGGTAATAGGTTTACTTTCCTACTACTCCCCTTTAGTGCTTATTTTTTTTACCACGGCAATAGATGCTACCTCTTTAATTTTATAAAAGTCCACACATTTATTACCCACGGTAATAGGTCTACCTCGCAATAGTGGTCAAAATTTCATGAGTTTTCAAGATGAAATCCCTGCTCCCCGGCCCTAGCTCCCCGCTCCACGCTCGCACAATAGCCATCCCGAATTTCATGAGGGCTCCATTTGAATTACTAAATTTTGCAAATTTTGCGAAGAATGCTCAAATTCAATGTAGATTCTTGCATTTGGAATTACAAACACTTAATTATGGTCTCGACACATTAGAAGCACATAAATTTGATGTTGAATGTTGATAATATGTTTTTAATAAAAATAGCAAGTTTTACTACAAATGTTCAAATTCAATGTAGATTTTTGTATTTGGAATTAGTATCATCCTACGAGGTCCTCCAAGAAATAGGGGAACTTAAATTTGATATTAGGTGTCTGAAATGTGTTTGAATTGGGATTATAATAGAATTTTTTTCAAAATGTTCAAATTTGATGTAGATTTTTTGTTTGGAATTAGAATCATTCTGCAAGGGTGCTATGAGATTAGGGCCTTGTGAATTTGATGTCAAGTGTGAGATATTTGATTTATATGGTACTAAATATAGCAAGTATTTCATCTATGCTTGAATTCGATTTAGATTTTTGCATTTGGAATTAAAATCATTTTGTAACAATTTTATGAGGTAGATAGCATTTAAATTTGATGTTGGATGTTGCAAATTTGATTCAAATCTTACTAAATATAGAAATAGATTCCACGAATGTTCACATTAAATTTAGATTTTTAAATTTTGGAATCAAAATCATAAGTACCTGAAGAGATTCAAGGCACTTTAATTAGAAGTTGGTATTGATAATTTGATTAAAATTTTCTAAAGATAGCAATTTCTTGAAAGAATGGTCAAACCCAATTCATATTTTTCCTTTTGGACTCAAAATCATTCTTGAAGGGTCCTCTTAAATACGATGCACTTAAATTTGATGTAGAGTGTCTGAAATTTGATTTGAATGTTACTGAATATAGTAAGTTTTCCAAGAATGTTCAAATTTGATCCAAATTTGTGCGTTTGGAATCAAAATTATTTTCTAAAGGTCTTGAGAGACTAGTACTTAAATTTGATGTTAGGTCTTATAAATTTTGTTTTTAATTTTTTTAAATAGTAAATTTTCCACAAATGCTCAAATTTTATGTAAATTTTTGCATTTGGAATTGTAAAATCCTATTTGAGCTCTAAACCCTTATTTTTGATGTAGAATGTCAAAAATGAATATGAAAAATATGCTGAATTTAGCAAATATCTTGAATTGTGAATGACAATTTTCTTTAACTACATGTATGATTGTGTTTTTAGTGATAAAAGCTATAGTGACGAGAACCTTGCAATATATTAATCCAATAACTCCTCTTAAGATTATGCTATAACATGAGAAGGACAAGGCGGAGAGTAAGGCAAAAATAGTTTGATTTTTTTTTAAATGTTAATAAATATTGTTGCAAAATTTTCACATTGTCATTCTTGAAACTTGCAAATAATGCATTTGTTTTTATAACTTTAATATTCATAGGAAGAAAAAAATCCAAAAAAAAAACTATCATATTCAAAATTTACAAGGGTAAAGTTTTAAGTATGATCAAAATGTGCATCAATGAGGCGTTCAAATAATGCTCTTATACAAGTGCAAAAGTTGTTAATTTGGTGATTAGTATAGTTTTAGCGGCAATTTATTGTTTTACTCATATATACAAGAAACATGCTAATCCAAAATTGACTACAAAATTGTATCAAAGAAGTAATGCTAAAATTGTAGAAATTGCATATAATGCAAGAATGATGCTGCTATATTTTGGATGAATGTACATGTTTAGAATGAATAAATTAAAATCATTTCATTCATGTTTCAGAAATTCCATCCAAATAATGGATGTCAAATACTTCATGATTTATACTTAAACAGTTAACTGAATCATCCATATTTGGAATGATTTACAAATTTCATCCACACGTTCTTATCGGTCACGAGCTCTTTCCAATCTGGTTTATTTTACTGTAGAAGTTTGCTCCACGTATGTGTGAATTGATTGAAAAGGAGACGATTTGTGAAATTTATATGCTTTCCTACATGTTGAAATCTTTCATTTAAATTTTTTAAGATTTTCGCTCAAAATAGTTCAAAAATCTATGTATGATTCAAGCATGTTTGTTTGATTGTTTTAGAAATTGAGATCTCATGAACTGGATGTCTCCCAGTGGCATTCATGGTATCGTTGGAAAGCTCTCAACGAGGAGAGTTGCACAATTTTTTTTTGGACACATGGTGTGAAAGTTGTGAAATTTTTAAATTGAATTGAATAAATAGTCGATCTTGATAATTAATTTTTCACTTGAATAGCAAACTTGAAGAGTCATGAATTGCAAACTTGAAGTGTTATGAATTGCGTCACATTCGACAAGATCCTTTTACGTAGAGTAGATAAAGATCCTATGTAGTTGGTGATGAGTGACAATGTACTAAATAAACGTACTTGATACATTGCATGATCTTTGTCAAAACCTTTTCACACCGACTAAATAATGATCTTATACAAGGGGGACATTAGATCTTATGCATAGTTGACATTAGTTGCGTTAAGATGTTTGCATAGCACTAGAAGAAATGCGTGTTTTTTTGTTAAGTGTGCTGATTTTTCTTGATAAGATTTTTTGAACGTTGAATGTGATAACTTGTTATTTTTATGTCAACAAAATCTTAGATTGCATATTAATGTGAACACAGAAACAACAAGTTCTCACATTCAATGTTAAAAAAATCTCATAAAAAAAATCAGCACACGTCGCAAAAAACACGCGTTTCTTATAGTGTAGAGATTGGATAATGATTTCATGCACGGGTAATATTAGTTGTGTTAAGACCTTTTCACATAGATTAAATAATGATCCTATACACGCGGACATTAATTGTGGGCACGGATCCCAACAAACAAACATACTCATTTCTTATACAAACTAGTATAGCATGTGCCCTAAATTAATGATCCTATGCACGGGCACATGCTATACTAGTGTGTATATGAAATGAGCATGTTTGTTTGTTATAAAAATTTGAGATTTCATGAACTGGGTGTCTCAAGGGGCATTCTTCGTACTGTTAGTAAGTTCTCAACGAAAAACGGTGCATGGACATTGTTACGTAGTTATAAAGACTTATGATGTGGAAGTTATGAATTTTAAATAGAATTGAATAAATGAACAATCTTGAAAATTTATTCTTTCACTTGAATAACAAACTTGAAGAGTCAAGATGAATTAGATAATATAGCAAACATGAAAAATCACAATGACTAAGCACATTGAGTGACATTTGCCAAGTCATTCTATTTTATGCAAGACATTTTGGGCCAAGCGCTCAGGCTATACAAGATAAACATTGAAAACGTGAAGAGCTAGGATGAACAAAATGCATTGCATGATCTTCGTCAAGAACCTTTGAAGCATATTGGATAACCATAGTTCATAAACATGCTTCATACACTCTGTGACTTTCTACATAGGTCTTGGCAACATTGTAGGTCATACGATCCTATGGACACCCACAACTGCATAGGTTGTACTAATGCTCATTAAAAAGTCAACTCATAAAATCAAGCACCAAAATATCTCAAAAATTAGTATTACATTTCAACCCCATCTCAACTAATTTCATCCACCAATTGTCAATATCTTGTAATCCAATTACAGATCTAATCGTATGGATAGAATGTAAAATTTGTTGAATACAATTAGATTATTCCTCATTGTTGCTGAAATACCATTGCTACAACATCACAATGCATAAATTGACACACTTGTGCTCGGTACACGTTGAAACAGCAGTTTTGATTGAGGAATTGCGGTACCTAATTTGGGGTGCGTAGGGTATCCAGCTGACGCTTACCAATGACCCAAGCCAGGACCAGGCCACCCAGAAGGAGCAATCCTGAGAGTGCGGTTGCCAGAATGCCCACAAGTGCGCCGTAAATGATCCAGGCGGTGCAACTGACCGCAACAAAGCCCATGACTGCAGAGATGGTCATGAAACAGGACGGAATGGTGATGAGATATCCGCCCATATTGCACGCCCACACCCAACCCAGGTGTGGAGGGCAGCCCAGCACATGGAACAGGAACAGCGCAGCGGATCCCAGAGTGGCGAAATTCATCAGTATCACCAGCATCCACAACGCCCCGTGCATCCTCGTCATCCACGGGGCAACATTTTGAGGTGGCGAGATGAGTGGCGTCATGGCCACGCCGGCCAACAGTGTACTCAGCACCAGAAAATGGCTCCCAATGAGAACCATGGCCGCGTGCAACCTCTCCCCACATTGCTCTCGATCCTCGAAAAACTCGGGCCAGTAATGGAGTAGCTCCACCATGTCCCTCACAAACTTGAAAAAATCCGAGTAAAAAATTCCGGTGTAGCGGTATTCATCGAATTTTCTAAGATGGTCTACCTCTGCGTCTGTCAGGCCTTGCAACACCGGAGCACCACCCGGAGGACTCGGAACACCAGTCCTCTTCCTAAACGTCGTCAAGGAAGTCCAATTAGACATGGTTAATTTCAAATTAATGAGTGGTAATGTAACGCTCTTGTTGAGAATTGACTTAATCCTCTTCCCTATACCCTTAAAAAGCCAACTTTACAATGGGCTGCGTTCTAGTTACATGTAATATCCATGATTTAGCTTGCGTGTAATCACTACTTCAAATCCTGATGGTGCATTTGAACGTTTTTGAGTTAGTTTGTGCAAGCCCCGCTCGAGTGGAAATGAAACATAATGGGATCACATACAGTGCACTGGGAACTTTATAAGCTTTACACTCGGGGTAAAAGGGGGGATAATGTCCGGGGGGGGGTAATGTCGGGGGGTAATGTCAGGGGGTAATGTCAGGGGGGGTATTGTCAGGCGCGCGCGGCAGGCATGCAGTGGAGCGAGGGAGGCCAAGAGCCAATACGTCAAGCTGCTTTCGAGATGGTGGTGGACCAGCACTGTTCACAGCTGTGGCCACATTTATCCAATATTGGTTTCTTTGCCGCCACATATACAAGTAATTAACCACATTCCTTCCCAGACAATTGCAAATCAACTTCACGCTTATTCGCAGTGAATATCAATCATTTCACCTGTGTCAAAATAAATATTTGTATAAGAATAACATAATTTGAATTTTGAATTTCTAGCACATTTAGTAAATTTCTAGGCAGCACATTTAGTAGTGATTTGTGAAAATTGAATTAAATATGAAAATCACATTTGGGACCATTGGAGGAGAGATTGGAAAAGCCGAACATCACTATAAAAAAGGACAAACTCTTCATAGAAAAGTCGACTTTCAATATCCTTCAAAATATAAGGTAGTGTCCTGCAAAATTATCTAATAATGAAAACCGTTTAAAGGAATTCAACTTCTTCCAAAAGGAAATTCAACCATATTTCTATGTCTATTCACATTCTGCAACTAACCATGAGTACAAGTTTTTATTTCTATTTGTCAATTATGAAATCACATGTCTCCTAAAGGAAGTAGTATGTTTTGAGGCCCAAAAATGCTTGAAAGTACTTAAGCTCAAAGCAAGGCTAAAATCTTCATCTCTATTTATTCATTAACAGATTCAAGTACAAGATTATTTACTTAATTTGTTACAGTAGACCCTCCTAAAATTTCGAGATAAGAAACCTTACCAATTGTGAGATCTTGTTGCTTGGATTTCAAAATGAAGTATCTTCAACTTTTCACAAATGGTTAGATTTCCTCTTTCAAACTTTTTACACAAAAAATGTGTACATTGTACAAATTGTTACTCTCTATACTATTTTGAAGACATAAGTTGGGAACATCTTTAAAAAATTTCAACAAAAAAAATTTCATATTCATACTTGAAAAAAAATAGTAAATAGAGACATGTAGAAGATTATTTCAAATACTGTACGTGTAGGTTACTTTCGTAAATAACTAGGAAAATTTTCGATTGTGTCTGAAATTTTAAAAAATTCTACAACTATTTCTAAAAATCTGAAAAAAATTCAAGAGAAGGTTTGAGAAAATTTCAACTATTTCTGAAAATAAGAGAAAACCAGAAAAATCAAAACAGATTGCCGAATTGTCAAAATGTGAAAATTAAATTATTTGGATAAGAAGCTGCCAAATTAAACCTAAACGTATGGTACTAAATTGTTAAGAATTTCCTTATACTAGAATTGTAAAATTCCAATTCAAATGGATGTATTGTTGTAATAAAAGCTTCTTCTTTTTTTTAGTATTGAAAATTTAGTTAAATAAAGGACTCTATAGTTTGTTTCACAATAGAGATTCCATATGTGCCCATAGACTAAAACTCCTCATAAATTCAATACTTCTAATCAAAATAGATTGATTCAAAGCTTACTACATGTATAAAAATTTAGGAAACCAAGTTCGAAATTTTATTTATTTAAGAATTGATTTCTTTAGCTACCCAAATCCCCCCCCCCCCCTCTACCATTAAAAACTGCATATTGTGCAATAATTTTTAACCATGTAGTCTGAAGTTATGAAATTGTTGCACCTTAAAGCTTCTCTTTGGGCACATAGTCTGTAAAAATTTCAAAATTTCAAAATAAAAACTCACTTTCTAGCACTGAATTGCCTCAAATTGATATGTTGCAAAAAACGTAGTTTGCTGTTTAAGGATTAATCATTAAACATTTCCTTCTTTTTATAATATTTTTGGAATTACCAATTTGGAGAAAAAAAAAATATGGACAACATTCATATCTACTATAGAATGTCCTATTGTCTACATATTTGGCTTCGTGGGTGTTAGTTTGGAATTCAAAACTATTGCTAAATTTCAGTTCTACATGAGGCTTTCATTGACTCTTGCACCTCATTTTAAAGTTCAAATTTTCATGCATAGCTAATATAAACATATATGTACATGTAAAAATTATAATGTATATAATGAAATAATTTTTGCGTTCTTGTTATTTCAATACCTATACTATATCCCATTCACTTTTATTTTTACTAAAGCAAGATATGAATTATATAAATAAGATTTCATAATAATAACTTCATAAATTCTATAAAAATAAAAAAGCAAAGGTGCACTCTTAGGCAATCTCATTCAAAAATCTCTATTGAAAAACAATTTTTTTAACATGCACATAGCCTTAGTACTTAGAAGTTGCAATAGTATCTACAATTTATAAACAATGTTGCATCCTTTAGTGGTTCAAGATATTGTTGGACACTAGTGTAAAAAATGTGTAGAAAAACTTTCAAAAACTTAGTTGCATAGATTGCAAATAAGTTTTCATTCAAAGTGAAGTATTTATTTTTTTTCAAATTAATTGACTTTGAATTTTTCTTAACTTAAAGTTTCTGCACTGACGATATTAAATTCCTAATTTTTTCTTTTTAAAGACTTCAGTTCAATTTTTAGAATTTAAAAAAAACAAACAAACATTTTACTCATTAAAACATAGTTAAGTAGAAGTAGGTTTAAGATGAAAGGGAAAACTAAAGCATTAATAAATCTAAGATGGAATTGAAAGACAATAATTTCAACAATAATATTGTTTTAATAAGAGATCTGAACCTTGTGAAACTTTTTTTTTAATTGTGAAAATTGAAATTGAAAATGTATCCTACAAATTATATTTCACATAGTGCATTGTCAAATGCCCCCAAAACAAGATTGCCCACAACTATCACATAAAAAATTAAACTGTAGAATGAATCAAAGTAGTTCAAATATAATACAGTACATGATTAACAAAATTTTAGATTTAAAATTGCAATTTATGTAGGTCTTTTTCTTGGCCCACTAAATAGAAAGTGAAGCTTCTTTTGCCATAATTTTTGCTTTTTGGCTCTGATTGCAATGAAAAATATAATTCTAATAAGCTAATTTGTTTTTATCTTCAAAATAACTTTAGGAAAATCTCAACAAATTCTGAGACCATAGAATCTTACCAAAAATCCATTTTATCCCTGCAAGGGACAATGAGACTTTAGGCGTTAACAAAATTTATGTTCTGTTTGGAATCCAATGAATCAAATTGAGGTCAACACACCTGCAAGTGCACCATTGAAGCATGTCCATGAATCCCAGAGGAGAGTAATAGGAATTGTCCCTTCTATATTGCAATTGTAGAAAAATGAAAAATTGCACTTCCTTAATACTTAAACATAAACCTTCTTTACAATAATGTGTAAATTCAAGTAGATTTCTTAGAGGATTTCATGGTAGACTTATTGATTTTTGAAATTTTAATTTCAAAATCACAAAAAATTGAATTGAATTTTGCGTTTTTCCTAACAGTACTCATTGTACTTATCTACAATTTCATAAAATTATGTAGTATACTAAAATTGCCATAATAGAAAGTTATGAAATGAAGCTCAAATTGTTTTTATAGTGACGTTCACTTCTTGATGTTCGAATTTCTAAACCTAATAATTCAAACTTCTAAGCCATATATTTTGACGTGTACAACTCCTACATTATTTAACCCTGAAAAGACATTTCCTATTTGTGCTTGGTCAAACTTAAATAGATTTTTACATTAAAACATAGTTTCCAAAAAATGTGATTTTTTGGAGATGCAATAATGTATGTCTTAAATTTATCCTAAATTTTTCATTTTAAAAATCATCAAACTAAATTTTGTACTTTTTTCTAAATAGCTTACCGTGGAAAAAACACAATAATTGCACAATGTTGACAA
>CAXARX010000789.1:0-33032 GCA_963971425.1 Bryoerythrophyllum caledonicum | reverse complement strand
TAGAATTTTCAATAGTTGATAGTTACTAAAAGAAGCAATAGTTGCTTTTTTCTAATATAAGTACATTTTATTATGTTTTTCCTCTTTGTTCAATACTACTTTGTGAATGGTTGTTTTAATAAAGAACCCTACCCTACTCCTTTTCATTTCATCTAATAGTTTCTTTTCAAGGTGGCCTTCGTAGGATGTAGTTGTGCAAATTGACCCAAATGTATTGTGGTTTCCACCAATTGAAGTTTGATTTTTTTGTGATTCTTGATTAAATCTCCTAAAATCTCGTTTTCCTTTTCTCAAAGTTTTAATAAGAATGTAGGCAATTCAAAACTTGATGATTGTAATATTATTTACTGAAGCTAAATCTCCCATCTCTAACTAGAAACAAACCTTAATACGAGAGAAATTTTTTCAAGAGTTTGTAAGTTCAATCAATTCAAACGTGCACCCTCCCAAATTTTTCCAAAATAACAATCCTAGTATCCTTTACTTTTTAATACTATAGTAGTACAACTATGACTTTACTTTCTTATTAAACAAGAAAGTATTGTAATATGATAAAGCTTTGTTTAATATTGACCTATTTCAAGGAGTTGCCTTGGGAATACGTGGGTTTCGACATGCACATAAGAATGATTAAAAAGTGAAGAACAAGAAGTAATAACTTGATATCTCAATTTAACTTTATTCAAGTTGAATTGGTACAATGGACCTCTCTTTGCTTCAGCTTTTGTAAAAGTTTTTATTCAACTCTAAATCAATAATATTATAGTTTCAAAGAAAGCTAAGTTGATATACGAAATATTCTTTAAATATCAAATTCAAAAAACTATTCTCCGCCCTTACTAATATGGCAAAGTTTGCAATTCAACTCAAGTGGGGTTGAATTTCTCAATAGACTATTCTTTACTTTGAAGCTCTTGAAATGCTCAATACAATTCTAAATGATGAATTTAATGAGTTTTTGGAAAGCTGTATTAATCCATTACATGCTCATGAAATATCAGATTTAAAAAATCAAAGCTTCTCATTCAATAGTTGAGCAAAAATTACAATTTAGCTCAAGTCGTGTTGAATTCCTCTTGTTTCAAGCTTCTAAAAGGCTCAAATTAACTCCAAATGAAGAGTTTGAAGATTCCCTACAAAACTACTTTAATTTTCTACAAAAAACTTAAATATCAAGTTAAAAAATCTAATTGTAAACTTCAAGTTAAGTGACTAGGCAAAATTTGTAACTATGGGTTGAAAAAACCAATATTAGGCAAATTATATAAATTTTAATAGAAATTAGATTAAAATGATATTATAGTTGAATTTATCTATATTTTGGCAATGTTAATACCAATGAGATGTTTGGTATTAACACCTTAATAACTTAGAATTCACCCTTGTTAGTTAGTAGAAGTTGTCATTAAATAATCACTCAAACTTTTAATTAGAATTAGTATTTTGAAAGGTTATTACGTTAATATTTTTTTTGTAATCACAATTGCGCAATCAGTGAATTAATTGAAGTTGCCATTTAGAAAATATGGTGATCAAAATAAGAGTCGTTGATCTACAATCAAATCAATGAGTGACATCACACGTGAATAAGACACTTGACGACCACTCAAGTGATGGGAGTTGATTGGATGAGCCCTATTTTACCTTATCACTTAGTCTTCCTCGTTACCCTCACCTCTCATATTTCCTCTTAGTCCCTCATTATCATTTTCATCATTTTGCTCTTCTTCAAGCTCTCTCTCTCTCTCTCTTGCCCTCATATTGTTGCATCTTTTCTCACATGTAGTGAAAAGAGTACTCCACCTAAGATTTTGAGTTTCAGTGAGAGTATTCATCTTGTTATTGACTTTTAAAAAAGCTAAGACTAGAGTCATTTGAACTTTGTATGTAGGAGTTATGTCTTGTGAAGTAGGGACGTGCCAAATGGTTGTTTAGAATTTGTAATTGACATTGAGGAGGTGTAGCGGATTCAGTTCTTCGTCAAATGAAACAAGATTCAAAGTTAAAATAGCGCTTTGAAGTTAGTTTTTTAAAGATTTAACATACGTTTCAATCCAAGTTGAAGAGCAACGAAGGTATCTTAAGAAGTAAATGGAGGCCAATTGCTAATCAAATTAAAATGGCCAACTTTGCAAGACTATAGTATTTAAGGTTTCTTTTCAAATACATAGAGTTTATAGATCTCAAAGTTAGATTTTTATTGAAATTCGATCTATTGCAAAGGTGTTGAATCCTCTATATTTATATACTTTATTAGTAATTCCTATCATAAGATTTTAGTTTTTCTTTTTTAGTCTTGTTTCTTTTGGTTTCAATCTACTATTAAACCCATTGAAACCCTACGATTAGATGAAAACTATTTGGATGAAAGTCATTGAATGAATGACAATTTACAATTTGACTCACACTTACAAGTCGAATGAAGTTTTAGCCTAGATTTAAACCGAAGCCTTAGCCCTAATCTAAAGCTAAAAAGAAACCCTAAATCTAAATCTACTAGCGACTTAGAACTTTACACATAATAATCGCTTGCTTGCACATCATATAAATTATTTTATTACATCTTGTTTATTCCTTGGGAAGTATTATAAATGCATAAAAGAAGAATATATAAAAATGTTTAAAACAATTATAAAACCATAGTTAAGAAGATACCAAATAATCTATTTACATTTTTATATATTTAATCCCAAATATATACCTCCTATTCATCCTTCATTTACAGTTTATGATTGCACTTTGAATCTCTACTATTATGACAAAATTTTAAGAATTGTTTAGCTTATTTTGAATTTAATATGAATTTTCTTCAATTTTCTTTCAAAAAGTCACAATAATTTCAAATTTTCACGAAAAATATGAATATTTTTTTGACATATAGTATGCACATGCCTTCATCTATGAAATATAATGTGTAATATTGAGTTTCAATATCATTTATAGTACGAGAAGACATTAAAACCGAATTAGATATTCTTGCACTTGCATAAGTGCATTATCCGAACGAATTTGTGTTTTTGTCATTTTGTAAGAGAGGGCCTCAGTTTTTTCGCCATCAGTCCCTCGTTTGTTGTCCATTCAATCTGAAACTCTTGGGATAGATAAGATGTTTGTAGATCTTTCCAATGGCACAAGAAACTCTTGATTCCAAGTTGTGAATCAAAAGTTGTGGATGTTTGAAGTTTGGGTTGAATGAAGTTTTTTTCCACCGCCGGTAGGAAGATGGGCCTCAGTCTTTGATAAATCAGTCCTAGGGTTTTGGTCATTTGGCTTTGAGATTTTGAGGTTGTGTAGATATTTAAGTTAGCTTTTCGAAAAGCTATGGCACACCCAAATCGGAGTTAGAATGAAGAAATGACAGGGAAAAAACCAAGGAGGTCTCAATGGAGGACTCCAAGTGCAATTTGAAACCCCCAAGTGCAAGAATATCTTGTGTTCATTAGAGTTATTCGTAAAGTCCTCCCTAGTTTGGACAGATTTTTTTTGAAGTTGAGAAGGCAACTATAGTTGAAGTATCAAACTTGTTTTGCAAGATACTTATGACACACAACCTCAAAAGTGGGGACCAAACTTTTTTAGGCACCATTTTGATGGAAAAATAAGTTTCATACCCACTTTTATTCCGACTTTTTAACTCAACCGGCTTTTTCTCAAAACTCACTGGTTTAAACCTTAGTTTAGGGTACTTTACGAATAACTCTATTATGGAATATAATTCTAATTCCATGGTCATGGGGTTCAACATTTAAGGGTTAACAAGTAGAAACAACATCACTCAAAGGGCTCCTTGTAGATTATTTGTTCTACAAAAGATCGAATTTAGTTATAAACAAAAGGGACCATTTTATCTTAATCCCTAAACATGACAACCTTTTGAAAAGAATTAGATGCTAGCTCAAATATGCATATTAGAAGGACTCACACGTACACAAGGCTTACTTGAAACGACATGTGTCTAGTATTAATTAATATGAAGAAAATTAGTGATTGACACTATACTCTAGTTAGCGGCCAAAATCTCTACTTGTCAAGGTGGGCAATAGTGGACTTTCCGTCACTCAAAAACCTACAACTTTTGCAATATTAAACCAAATCAAACAAATTTGGTCCTTTCAACAATTTATCAAAGTACATTCTTTTTCTAAATTTCATAGAAACTTTCATTGTATATAAGAAGATTTGAACGATTGTTCTCAGTACCAAACTAAAACTCAACTTAACTACCAAGAAACAACAAAGCAAGGAACGAGGAGTTCAATTGAACCCCTCTCTAGAGTTAAGGAGGCTACATCAACCCCTTTCTCTAACTACATGCTCTTTAGTCCTCATTGTATACCCCTTCCTTATCTCAATCTTGTCATTCTTATCTTTGTCAAACAAAAGCAATGAGGCAAAAGAAAGCAAACTATTTTAATATTCTTTCTATCAGTTTTATTTCTAAACACAAAACAAATGAACTAACATCTACTAGAAGCTATTCAACAAAGGTAAAAGAAAAGCAATGTTCTAAAAAAAAAAGTTTGTGGAAGAAGCGTTTGACAGTTTTTGCACGTATTTTGCACGATCCGCCTCATTCAAAGGATTGACTACGCCTTCCAATCAACGTTGTTGAAAACAACTTTCTTCGATAGACTTTGACGTATAGGACATATAGTGTTCATTATTTTGATCCTCAAAATACCCTTTGAATATAACTTTGCGACCGCTGAGTTCAACACATTCAATATGAAACAAGATTACCAATGTATGAGCATCACACAAGGTTCCCATGCCATCCTTGCTCTAGCCAAGGTTGTTTGGGCGCTCAAGAAGTCCCGGTGGTAGAATGGATTGGTTCGACAATTGTGATAAAGAAAGTTGAGGTTCCTTCTCCGGTCAAGGTTCTTCATCTTGAGACTTCAAAAAACCCTTTTAATTCGATATATCAATCCTTGAAGCTTCTTTAACAATAATAGATACACTAGCGTTAGCGTTACGATTGACATTTGCTACCAACAAGAAGCTTCAAATTGGGATATGAACAGTTTACTAGAACTAAACTCAAATGTCTTTATCAATCTCAAATTCATTAAAAATATGAATCCATTCAAAATAAAGGAAAATACATTGTCGCAATGGGCCCTTTAGACTTTGAAGAATTAAAAATAAAAATGAAATCAAAGACTAAAGTCTACAAGAAAGATCATTTGAGTCTAAGTAAGCTAGGCTTTAACAGTTCTTGTTGTATTAGTAATAGGTTTATGAATCGCAAAAAATAGGCGTCACTCTGAAACCTTTCATATAATGTCATCTTTCTCACTATATCAAAATATACTAAAATTACACATAAATATACATATATTATACAATTTATGCATTTGCGATGCGACAATAGAATGACTTTTCTTTAGACACTGTCCTTGAAATGTCAACGTCTACCACATAAAAGAATATCTAGGAACACATCATGTTTTGAACTCTCAACACTACTAGAAGATGAATCCAAAAAGGAATGCTATCCCTCATCAGTTGATTGCGTCATAGGTGGATTTATCCTAAAAGGGTATTAAAATGATCGCAACATATCAGCTTTGCTTAACAATGCGTTAACCTCGTTGATTTTTCTTGCAAAAAACACAATGTATGCATTTTGTAAACCCCAATCCATTGAGTCTTTTGTAAGATGCCGGCAAAGCTTCATCTTGTTCCTACTTTGGTAATTTCCTCATGGATTTTCATATCTGCTACATCTTTTCAATGGCTAACTTGTTTGTACTATAACTCTAAACTTATATATTATTGGGATTGGAAAGCACATAATGATGGCTCATTTTCCATTTCACAAGGCAAGTTTCATAGATTCTAATCTTGAAATACAATAGTTTGAATTGTTTTGAAGGCCTTCAATGGTTGGTTGAAATTTAGTGTCTCATCGCAAATAAACTGTTGACCAACCCATGCAAATCCATTTGTAATGAGGCACCCGGAAAGCATCTCACTATTGAGACTCAAGGGGCACCAAAAATTACTTAATAAATAAAAAACAAGAAAAACAAGAAAAAAATTAGCCCTCACAGTGTCTGGAAGTGCAAAATTAACAATGGCAAAAGAAAGAAAGTATTTAAAAAATATATTACACACACACATATATATATATATATATATATATATATATATATACACATATATATATACACACGTATATATATACACACATATATATATACACACATATATATATATAGTTTTATTTTATTTATTTAAAATAAAATAATTTTTTTCCTAATTTGTGTCCAGAGACAATTGTGGCAACAGCTCTATCCAATAGTTTGGACCTCGTAAATTGCACTTCTTTGATCAATTTCCATTTTCTCCATATTCAACCAAATCTAACGAATTTTTTGGCTATGGATTTGCAATTTCAACATCTTTCACCTCTAAAAAATTTGTCTCAAATGATTGGATAAAAGTATTTATTTTCTTCAATATTCTTGGTTGAACAATCCATATGAACATGCGTTGACGTTTAAGCATTAAATTGTTTAGGTAGCTTAACCCGTAAATGTCTAGGGCCTTCATCACAAAAATTTAGTTTTGCAAAAATTTAGTTTTACATCTCCACATGGAAATGCAACTAAAAGGAACATTTTGAACTAGATATATGAACAAAAGTTGTACATTATGAATTTTGGGGCTAGATCAATAATTGCAATCACCAATATTTTTCTTTAATATTTGAAAAGCAAAATTCAAAATTATTTGCTATTCAATTACGAATAAATTAAAGAGAATTTGAGGATGAAATTTGTTTTGATTGGCTAGAATGTAATATTCTAAGAGTGATGATTTTTGGAGATTGTTTTGATGCTTTAATTTTATGAGTTGAATTTTTAAGGGACATTTTTTTAATCAATTTTACACTAAGGGCCGCTTTAGACTACGGTCGAGAAGTGCTCTAGTCGATCCAAAAGTTTTGCCCAAGACATGGCTATTTCAAGCAACTCGTGGAGTTGGAGTTCTCTGGAGGCCAAGTTTCTTGTCCAGGGGTTTGAGGTCCGACAAGAAACTTGACCTCCCCTTCTATAAAAGTGTTGCCACATAGGCGGCCATGTCAATTTCTCATCCATGTTCAACTTTCTCCACCGGACAAGTCTTGACCGTAGTCTAAACTCAATCCGGTGAAGAACAATATTTACTCCAATCGCATTGCTCCATTGTCCGAAAATTCTTGATCGGTGCACTTCTCCACCATAGTCTAAAGTGGCCTAAATATTTTAGAAAATTTGTGTGAAACACTACAACACAAAAAATAAGACATAAAATTTTCAAAACCATTGTCTTTCTAAACCATTGTCTTTCTAATCCATTATACAAACATATAGTTAACTTTTCATAAAAAATTATGGTAAAAAATCCACCCCAAAAACATACATGAACAAGAACGGCAAAACCGTGCGGTTTTGTCCTAAGTCAGTGTGAAAAGGGTTTGAGATAGCTGTTTGGATCTCAATGACTGTGTCGATGGGTAGTTTTGTATAGAGGACAAAACCAATAAAATGCGAACGAAATCTGTACATCATACAATATTTAGACACCAAGGTAGTTAGGGATTAATTAATTGCTTTTCAAACATGTCTACCTCACATGGGCCAACCGGCCTCTCTGTCTTGTGCTGAGATGACGGATCCTCTTCACAAATGACCTTCCCCATTGGCAATTTTTGTGGAGATGCTCTCTCATGGGCCAACCGCACACTGTGAAGAGGAGTCTGGTTTTTCTGGAGTAGTGTATTAAATGTGGCGCAACCAACAAAACCTTCAGGTGGGTGTAGATTGATGGAAATCTGCAGTGACGACAGTTGATCGACAGTTGATGAAGAGAGAGACTGCAGAAACATAAGTTCGTGCACTGGCGTCGAATGAAGTCAAAATTGTTGAAGCCAGTCATGTGGCCATATAACTAAAGTCCATGCAGGGGGGGTTCATGGCCCTCATTCCCTCATGGTCAACAACCCTTGCATGAGATATTGTTTGTACAACTCATATATTCACACTATTCACACAACTGCCATCAGGTTGCCCCTTGCTGGCAAAACCAAGCTTGCCCATTATTACATGTATACATAGATAGTTATAACGTAAAACATCCCATGATGGACAAAAGATCCATGGTGGACGGACATCTAGGGTATGATTCATGATGGATACAAGATCCACCCATTGTGGACATCTAGGGTATGTCCCCAATTAATGAGACTTGGATCATAATCAATGATTTAACACACTGGAATGAAGTGATTAGTGACCTTGTTAGGAGTTTCCAAATTTTCAATGTAAATTTATTGAAGAAATCGATTTTTGAGGCCTTTTCTATTCACAAATACTGTGACTACAATGGGTGAGTAAGATGACTGGAATGGAGTGATTAGTGACCACATTGTGAATACAATTTTGTTGGTTTTGGGGTAGTCTAGAGACTGTTTTTTGGATATGATCGGCATAACACTTTAGCAAATTGATACTTTGTGGAAAAAATACAATTTCAATTGCTCTCGCCAATTCCAATACTTGTCTTTACATGAGAAAAAAATTAGAAAATTTCAGCAATGCCATCAAGGCAAACTCCTCATTTTGCCTGTAATGGGATGTTTTACCTTATATAATTTTATGCTAGCAGACGGACATGCATCATAAAATATAGCCATTAAGTTAAGGAAAATACTTTGATAGAATCACTTAGATATTCGTAAACTTGTTTGATGTAAGGCACTTTCATTTAAGTTAAATCTTAACCCTTAACCCCTAGTCCTTTTGATGTCTAGTTCGTGTAGTAGAATTTTCATATCAATCCAAGTTGTAAAGAAATGCTTGGGAATTGTTTTAGTGCATGGGTCTAGTTTGGACACTTTTTTTTTACTTTTTGGGTCATATTGGTCACTTTTAGGACTACTTTTTGACGTTTCAAAACCATTATTGAACACATGAATTTTTTTGGTAAAAAGTAATTTGTGTCAATGTGTTTTAATATGATACATTTGAACCACTTTGTAGTTTACACTTTTTTCATTTGAAAGAAATAAAAAATGAATTTCACTTGTAAAGAGCTGCTAAGAAAATTTCAACATTTTTTTTCTACACTAAAACATTAAGATCTTGCAATCTATCTCGCCAAATGACTTCAAATTTAAATCACATCATCTACAACATAGATACTAGAAGATTGTACGGTTGAGATTTCTATATCTCACTTTTATTTAGACCTACAACACTTCAAGAACAATAACTTTTTGAAGCCCAGAAAAGCTAAAAACCCTTAGGGGTGAGAGTAGTTGCCTTGGAATATCACATGATTTATTGATACAACACTAGTGGAAGGGTAATGTTGCCAAAGACCTTCTTCATACAAACAAGGTTCAATTTCATTTGAATTTCCTCTTCACTACACTAAATGGCGTATTTACTGTCCAGAGACTCTATTTCTCAACTCGGACACTATTTAATTTTAGGGCGAGACAATGTCCAATGACATACGGGAACTTTATAATAAATATGGCATGTCACCTTATCTCACTCTCATTACTTGAAAAGAACATGGTACTCTCAGTGAATTGGGAATGACAAGTGTCAAACTCCTATGTAGTGCGGATGAACCTATTTTACTTCACCTTTTGAATTGTGGAAAAAACATCAATTCTCTCATGACACTAAATACGCGTTTCAGTATAGTAGAATTGGCTGTTCTCTGCCTGGAAAAGGCCCTAGGCGGCGTCACTTTTTCCACTAGTCAACACCCAATTCGTTAATTTTGCACTTGGCCATACAATCATGCACTTGACTTCCAAATGCAAAAACATTCCATACAAGAAAAAAAGGGAAAAAATGCAAAAAAGAACAATAAATTTTTGAAGTACCCTTTGAAATTTATTAATTCATTTTAATTTTTAATTTTTTCTTTTTTTTTATTTAAAAAAATAAAATTATATTCTTTTTCTATCTCCTTCCTATGAAGAAGAAAGAAAAGAGAAAAAAAAGAGAAAAGATTCAAATTGAAAAAAAAAATTTAAATTTTAAAAAAATCATTATTATTATTATTATTTCCTTCCTTATGAATAATGCAAGTGGTCCGCGTGCGGACCACTTGCATTATTCATAAATTCTTATTGAAGGAGTGGATATAATATATTTATATATTGTTCAAGCAAGAGGAGCTTTGGCTTGTTCACACTAAACTACATGAAATCATTTACAATATGAATTAATAAATACAACTATAAAATAATTCATATATAATACATAAATAAAATAAATATAAATAAATCAAACTTTAAACTGCACATGTGATGAAAAGAAAAAAGTATAATTTTTTTATTTTTTAAATTGACAATTTAAAAAAAATTCAAAATGGTCTTATAAGAAGTGCACTTGGTTAAGTGCAAAATTAACGAATTAGGTGTTAAGTGCAACTAGTAGTGATTGAGAAGTGAAGAACATAAAGAATAACTTGATACCTCAACTCAGCCTCGATGGTTCGTGCAAAGATTAGAATTGAATTCAAGTCGAGTTAAATTGCCTAATTGACTTCTGTGAAGTCAATAGCTCCTAGAAATCTCAATTGAACTCTAAATCAAGAACATAATGAGTCTTTAGAAAACGTGTTTGACTTGCTATAAACTTTAGGAATTTGAAGATCAAGAAAGTTATTTTCCACCCATAGTAGTAAGGCAAAGATTGCAATTTAGGACAAATCAAGCTAAATTGCCTTTTAGACCTTTTTGAATTCAAGAACTCCCAAAATGCTCAATTCAATTCCAAATCAAAAATATAATGAGTCTTTGGAAAGCTAACTTAGTTTTCTATAAGCTCAAAAAAATTTAAGCTAAAAGAAACCATTTTCTATCCTAAATAGTTGAGCAAGATTACAATATCGCTAAAGTGGAGCTAAATTGCTTTAAAGACCTCTCTGTACTTAGGAGTCATTAGAAGGCTCAATTCAAATTCAAATCGAGATTATCACGAGTCCCTAAAAAATAAACATAATTTTCTATAAGCACTGTAAATTCGAAACTCAAAATGTTATTATTAATCTACAATAGTTAGGCACTTAGTCAAAGAGTTCAATTTAACTTGAGTTGATCTAGTGGACCACTATTCACTTAAAGTCTCACAAAAGTTTTATTTTTTACTTCACATTAAGCGTATAATATGTTTTTTAAAGTTTATTAAATCTACTAATAGTTATGAAAGAATTTAAGTCGAAGTTTACAACTGTCCTAGATGTGACACTGACCAAACCCTTGCCTTTCAAACAAAAAAAGGTAGCAGACCTTCTCTCACTATGTAGCTCATAACTTTTAAAATAAAAATTCAAATCTCAATTGTAATAGAGATTTGGAAAGAAGGTACAAAATCCAAATCAAATGCAGATTTTGACAATCGAATAACAAACACTTTGCCTCTAATGAGCCAACAAAGCCCTTGATTTTAGAACAAAGAAGGAAGCATACCCTCTTTCATTTTAAAGACTATAACTTTCACAACACTACTCCAAATTTGAATTGTAAAAGTGATTTCAAAATGAAACACAATTATCAAGCTATCTTGTAAATTTCACATTCAAAGAAAGAAAACTATGACTTTCATAAGTGGACTACAAGTCAATTGAGATGGTAGTAGACCTTCCCTCACTCAAAAGCCTAATTTTTTTTGAATTACTTGTTTAGATGAATGTGACTCTCATATTCGTCACTTGGGACTCATAATTTATTTTTTTGAAATTTTTGCAGTTTTGAGTGAAGTTTATTATACAAAAAGCCCTAAAAAGAGTGTAAACCAAATAGGTATGTCACATAGGAATATAGCATTTGGTCCTATTTTGAAGCATTTTCTAATAAAAGTATATAATCCCGCGTGTAAATAGTGTAGAAATTCACAAATTGTACATAATAGAGTGGTTTAGTAGAAACGCCCAATTGTCTAAAGTCTAAACTTGTTGTCTAAACATGGTCCAAGGGGATTGTGTGAGAATCCTAAGATAGTTTCCCAAAGAAAGGTTTCAGTTTCCCCATTCCATCCACCAAATAGTAGAAACTCCAATTGTTAGCCTAGAAGTGAAGAAAATTCAAAACGCGACATAGAAAGACATCTGCGACCTAAGTATGGTGATTTGAAGTGGTAATCATGCGAGGAGTCTAGCGGCGCAATCGATTTGGCAAGATACAAATTTGTTTGAAAGATTGTCTATTTACCGGAAATTAAAGGAGATAGCAGGATTTGTTTCTCCTTAGAAAAGGTGCAAGGCAAGAAATCTAAATTTGCACATGTGTTGTAGGATTCTATAAGAGATTCTACAAAAATTCTCGGTTTTTTCTGATCATCTAAAGATCCTTTTCCAAGCAGTCAACCGCGTAAAACTACGATGGGAAATTCATGGAAATTACCTGACGTGCGGTAAAATCTCACTAAAAATTAGGATAGCTTCTTTTATGTTAATAACAGGCTCTGACAAGTTTCGTAGTGTTTTGATAGTCAGATGTATAAAAAATAAACAAGATCCTCCAAGATCGGCGAATTTGAAGATTTCACGTGTAGTTGACCGGCATATCTGGAGCACAAGGAGTTGGAATGAAGTCAAAGCAAGGTCTTTTCTTACTCCTTTACACCTACTAAAGAGCCTAAGCTGGTTACTTTTCATAGAAAAATCAAACTCCAAAAGTTGGATTTTTATCCCGTTTTCGATGTTAAGTTGTCGCTAGGTTCTTTGGGTTTTTGAAGTAGGGTATAGGAGTGGGGAATTTGGATATTGAAAATTGCCTTTTGAAGCCAATGGCGCAATCCATTTGTGATTTGGAATTGAACTCCAAAAGTTAGAATGTGGGACCAACGTAGAAAGAAAAATAAGAGATTAGGTAGAAAATCTCAAGTGATAGGATTACCTTTATTAGAGGAAATGAGAGGGGGTGGTGCCTTTGGAAGAGTATTTAAGGACACCTCTTCTCTTCTCAAACCACCTCATTTTTGTAGTTTGTTTCTGTTAGGTCCATTTTAGTGACAAATTTTAGCCATTGAGCCAAAATTTGCCACGTGATGTTTTAGGAGCAAGATTTTCTCCATTGTTGATGTTTATGAAGTTAGTTTTGAAGAACATTGAAGTCCCTTCAAACCTTTCTTTCTCTTTGTGTTATCATCTGTTGTTTATATCAATCTAATCCTAGAAAACTTTGACCAAAGATTGGCAATGCCCCTAGTTAAAGCTTTCTAAAGTCTTTGTTGATTGTGATTTATGTTGTATGAGCTCTTCTGGAGAGAATCCCAAACTTTTGTGAATTCTTCTCGAAGCCTTGATTGCAAAATACTGACTAATTATACATGTTTTGTGTTCTTTATTTTTTGCATTCAAGAAACACGGAGAAGCTTTGACTTTAGATGAAATCTATTCTTGTTCTTCTTGTTGACCTCCAAAAAAGCCTTTGAGTGCAAGGATTTAATCGTGACTTGTTTTGTTCAATTCCAGGAGGGAATGAGAAAGATATCAAAGTTTTAATGAAATTGTCAAAGTCTCAATGTGTGCTGGAATAAACTTTAATAGGTGCTAATTTAGTGTTTTGGAGTCATGATAGAGATATTTCAGCGTTAAGAGTGTCAAAAATTATTTTAGCTTTTTAAAAACTATAAAATTGCCAAAAACTGACACATTGGGAAGAAGTTATGGAGTTTTGAAAATTGAAGTTGAAGTGGAGTTTCAGAAACTTATTTTGTGGAAGTTGTTGATGTTTTTGAAGCATTCATAGACCTAAGCTCAGAAGAGAGATGAAGATGACTAGAGAAGATAAGATTCGTTGGCTTTAGGAGAGAATATCAGCATGAAGCAAAAGCAATGGCTTACAGCTCTGAGCCATTAAGTCGATTAGTTTTAGGATAGAAATATCAAAGTAGTGGCTCACAACTCTGAGCCATTGAGTCCATTAGTTTTAGGATAGAAATATAAACATGAAGCAAAGCACTGGCTCACAACTCTAAGCCATTCAATCCATTTATTTTTAAAAGTAGTTACGGTGGGATATTTCTGAAAGTTACTGAAAGAGTATTTCTAAGAAGTTACTAGAATATTTAAGGGTAATTCTAAGAAGTTACTAGAATATTTATTAATGTACTTTTAGAAGTTACTATAGTCAAATTTGAAAGTTACTATAGTAAATTTTATACAAAGTTTTACCACAAACTACAAAAAATCAAATTTCAACAAAGAAGGAGAACGGAAAGAAACGATGAGGCAAATGCTTAGATATGTCACTAATTCTTTATTTCCCTTCAAACTATCCAAAAATAACAATGGTTAAGTAGGGTCGAGGCCTAATAGGAGTTCAGATCTTGAAAAGCTCAATTGAGATCGAGTTTGACCTTACAATCTATAGAAGAAGCTTTGAGGTTTCCAAAAGTTAAAATATGTGGAAATCAGAGCTAAAATGAAGGAGGTATAGGCGGATGAAGTTTGGTTGTTAAGATGAATGAAAGTTGGAAAAACTCATTAAAAGGAACAGAAATGGAAAATTCGAAAATAGACAATTACTAAAGGTTTAAAGTAAAATACAAAATCAGTTTCGAGTTAGGAAATCATAGGAAATAGCGGATGAAGTTTGAAGCATCGAATAGTAATAAAACTTCATCCATGCATAATTTTCACTAGAAAAGTCCAAATCACAAATGTCTTAACATTTTGGAAAGCTAAAATTATTATCTATAAGGAAAAACATCCAAATTCTAAAAATAGTAAATAGATAGAAGATAGGCCGAAAGATAAGATCAAGAAAGGTAGCTTAAAACTTGGTAAGTTTATACAACTCAAAGGTTATTTATCAACCATTGTAAAAAAGGTCCATTGCTTAGAAGGCACAATGGACCGACGCTAGGCACCCTTAGGAGAAATATCACACTAACCATTAAAGAACGTGGTTGTGCTCGCTTGTATGTCAAGGGTGGACATAGAAGCGTTCACAATTAGTCGAATTTAATCTTTTTAAAAGCACTATCAAAAGATAAACATCTGCTCAAAAAATTCTTAACAAAATTTTTAATACAACAAAAATTATAAACCTTTAAACACTTGCATTTCAAAACACGTCCTCCCTCAAGACAACAACCAACAACTAAAACTAGAAGGAGGAGAGATTCATTTCCTCATTCTAAAGTCAAAGAGACTACATTAGCCTCTACCTTTTCCACATGAGCTTTGTGGTCCTCATTGACGGCTCCTTTCTTATCATTATCTTCCCATCCTTATCTTAGTCACACAAAATAATAACAATGAAAGATAGTAAACTAATTTACTAACTTTCTTTCTTTTAACTTTACTTCTAAATACACAATTAAAAAACTAAAACTCACAACTATCTACTATAGGTTAAAAAATTTAAGCTCTAGAAGAATTTGCAGTCTATCTGTAGGAATTTGAGGACATGTTTAACTATTTTCACAACATACTCAACACGATTTGTTTTAATCAAAGAATTGATTGAGCCTTCTAATGAACATTGGTAACTACAACTACCCTTGATTAGCTTTGACATATAATACATGTATTGTCTGTCATTGAGATCCTCAAAGTGCCTTTCAAATGTAACTTCACGGCACCCGGGTTTAACAAATTCAACCTATAACATGATCACCAAAGCACGGTAATCAAACATAAGGTTTTCCATGTGTCCTCATTCTCGCTCCCAAGGTTGTTTTGCAGTTGAGATGGTCTAACTTCATCTTGTGGACAAGTAAGCTCCATCCGCAGATGAAGTTGGTTTGGTAACTAAGAAAATAGAGCTCACGCTTAGACTCTAGTCAAGGCTCTTCATCTTTAGACTCCAAAAAAACGTTGGAACTCGACATTTAAAATTCAATATCAAATCAAAACTAAAACAAGAGAAAGATTGCTTCAACTTAACAAGGTTTTTGATGCATCAACTCTCTTTATAATAGCCTCGCAAGTCCTAAAAAAGAGGTATCATGTTGAAGTCTTGTAAACGATATTAATTTTTTCATTATACTATTATAATTGAAACCTACTAAAATAACATATATAATAATACATTTTTATATAAAAGGCGCATTTACAATGCAACACTCTATAATTGACATTTGTTACCAACAAAAAAATAAAAATTGGAATGTGAATAGTTTGTTAGAAGAGTATTGATCTAAGCTTTAATTTATTTCTTGAAGAAAAATCCATTGAATGCATCAATCCATTCCAAATACAAGAAAATACATTGCATTCTCGTGGCCACAAATGGGCCTTGTGAGTAACCCCCCCCCCCCTCCCGAGGGTGAAATTACGCACAACATGCTGACAGGGGATGTGCACTACTACTGAACAATTGCCTCCAAGACTTTCTAATGCGGACCATCCGATAACCCACTAACAATGCTAATCAAATTGACCTAACTTATCTATAGGTTAACTAATTAACTGCAAGGCGATTGCAATTAATTAATTAACTTCTAAGGGCTAACCTAACCCTAACTAACTAACCAAGCACGCACCACTAGTCAATTAATTTCTCACACCAATGAGTGTGTTTAATTAATTAGCTCAAGACATGTCCCTAGTCTAAGCTAAACCTACTAAAGAGAGCGGTAATTAAACTAATTAATTAGCTGTACCTACACTACCCTATTAATTAGTTTATCTATTGCATAATCGGATGGTCTATTGGGGAATTAACACTGAATGCGATGAGAATGAAGCTCAGCTAAATTGGGGAACGCTTCCGCCCGAATGCTACACTAAGACAACTTAACCTTATGCAAGCAATCAACAAACAAGCCACCCACCAACTCACACCAAACCTACCAGATCGTTAAACCACACCAAGTATGCAATTGCGAAGTGAAATATAAACATGCAATTAAAATCACAGTGTTATAGTATTTGTGCAAATTACGATATTTGATTGAAATTACTGTAAAATGAATCACCGGTCGATGAAGCCCTAAGGAACCGTCCTTGTGTTGCAGCCAAATTGGAATGAGTTTGTAGTTGCCGTATATACGCTAAATGCATAGAAGCTCCCTCGCTGCAAGCGCTTTCCTAGAATAGCGAATGTTGCCTCCAACCACAATCACCTGGGCAACGACGGAAGTAGGAGTAATCAAGACAACGAGGACGATACAAGGCCGGGCCCTGCTAAGGTCAGGACCACGTTTGTTAGCTCCGATGGGACGATTGTGGACCGCAATGAGGTGCCAAACGCCTTCGCTACGTTCAATGGTTCGAACCGCACTCAGTTCAACCCTCATGCCGCTCTGTCTTGAGTGACTCCGATTGCAAAGCTTATGCAATGGTTCATGCCAAGGACTCCCCGCAACGGACTCCTCGCACCTCGCCATGCTCTCCTCTCTCTCGTTACGCGCGCCCAATCCACACCTGCACATAGTACATACACACATATGTACATACGCATCCACTCGATTCTTTGGCCCCAATCCTCCCCATTGCCAATGCCAAGATCACCATCCGCCTTCTTCTTCCCCTTTCCTCTAGCCACTAGTACCACAACCTTGCCTTTTGGCCATGCGGCCGTAATTCGCCTTGAATTCACCACCGCATCGATGCAGACGACATTTGTCACCATTGCCGCCAACAACACTATTTCGTCCTTGCATACACACCGCGTTGGAGCTTGCACTCGCTTGTAACGTCGAATATAGCAACACATTCGATGGGAATAGCCGCCTATGCAGTGTCGTTTCCAATGCCGCTCATGCTGCCACCTTCAGCCCTCGAGCGCTCCGGTGCCGTCGATCAGTCTCAGAGCCATCGCCATCAGTAACCGAATCGTAACCCCGCAGGTGTCTACGCGATTGTCACCTCTACACTTGTAGCTCCGGCGTTGGTCTTCAACTTCCAAGCACCGATCTATACTACCTTCAGCCCTCGCGCGCCCTAGTAGATAATCCGATCCCCGAAATGGTAGATAATCCGATCTCTGGAGTGGCTACACCCCTCCGAGGACCCAAAAATCAACTAAGAGGGGAACAACTCCCGCATCACGAGTCCACAATAGAAAGAGAACTGAATAGGGTTCCGATACAAACATGTAAATCCGAAGGGCCTGGCCGGCTTCTTTCCCCGATTTCGATTAATCGTCCCACCAGAAGAAAGAAAAAACAACAAGGGGCGTTCGATAACTCACAGAATTTGATCACAGATGATTCGATCGCAAGAGAGTTCAATCACTCCAATAAATTCACCACAGCCGTAACCGAGAGAAGGAATTTCGAGAATTTTTTTTTGGTTTTTTTGTCCATAGGCGACATCGAGGGTAGAGCAATTCAAGATTCCAGGGGAAATCAGAGGCGGGGGGAGCCAGACTAGGGGTTGTAATCTCCCGCCGCCTAGTACCGAGACCCCTCCCCCCCGTCCTTTGTCATTGCCAAGACAAGGAACAGTTAGGGGTCGTTACGAAAAAACTCCACGCGTTCCTACTGCATGGTCCCAAGTTTGCGTTCACATTATAAGCTGAATGAGCTCCACATGGGTCCTTTTCACACTATCGAGATACGGGCCAAAGTACGGGGCCCTCTTCACACTACCGATCTACGGGCCTTGGCACGGACCTATTCATACTACCGTGTCCCAAGCCAAGCTAATGGCCCCCTTTACACTACCGTGCTATGCATCACTCAAATGGCCCTCTTTACACTACAAAATGCACAAGCACCCCAGGGCTCTGGGTGCCATGGCCCCCCAGGCTCACAACAGGCATGCCCTCCTTCACGTCTCCATAGCCCTTCTAGGTCACAATTGACCCAAGCGGCCATGGGCGTCCAAGGGGGCAGATAAAAGGAATAAAATGGCCCACCGGGCCAATCCATTGCCATACTTTACTGAAGGATGTGAATGCGCAAAGAAAATACCATGGGATTTAAGAGGCATCATAAATGCCGCAAAAATCCCTTAAATGCCCCGGTAAATGCGTTAGCGGGCCGGTGAGGGCATTCGATAGCTCATAGGCCTTATGTACCTGTAAAGGTTAAACGTTGACGTAGATACTATGTCTCCAAGTGACAAATGTAAACACTTTCTATAGGTAGATGAAAGGAGTTTTTCATTGGAGGTTTAATTTGAGATTTCCTTAAGTGTATGTGTAAGAATTGATGGTCGAAATTACCTCATTGAGCTAATATTAATCTTTATATATATACAAGAAGATGTATTAAAAATGTAGCCTATTTTCGAAGATGTATTAAAAATTGAATCACCAAGGATGATTTTTTAGTGTATTTTAGAACCTCCTAGGTTCTTGTGTTTGATCTAAAATTTAGCCATAAAAACGGTTTTTTATGAATTTCAATCCAATTATGGAAATAAAACTTAGTGAATTTAGTTTCTACTCAATTTTTTTTAAAATTATAATTCCTAAAATTGTATATTTTATTACTCTTTGAACTTTGAACCTATACCTATGGTAAACTATTTTACTAATTATAGAATAACATGGAATAATGGCCAAATTTATGTACTGTGCTCAATTTTAGATACTTCTAGCTTATTTTGAATTTAATATGATTTTTTTCCACTTTCCTTCAAGTAAACCGCAATAATTTCAAGTTAAAAAATAAATTATGAATATCTTTTAGAGATGTAATATGCATGACTACATCTTTGAAAATAGGCCCGTCCATGAGGAGTTAATCCCTAAATGTCAAAGAGCCTTATTGCAATTTAATACTTTTGCAAAGGTACACTACAAAATGCAAATTAAAAGAACATGTTGAATATAATTATAAAGAAATTCATAAAGTCACAAAAGATGTGGCTTCTCCTACTTTGTCAAACATGATTTTGAATTGTTTATAAAGGAAACTATGAATGCCTTTTGCCCCCCCCCCCCCCCCCCCCCCCCCAAAAAAAAAAAAAAGAAGATGAGTTTAATTTTTGGAAACAAAAAAGAGTACGACTAAGTTTGCTACTCAGATCAAATGTGCGCAACGGATTAGATGCTAGTTTTGGAAATTTGAGCCACATGTACTTTGATATTTAAACTATTTTTGAGATGGCAATTGCAATTTTCTTAGAATCTTGCAATCTTCAATTCATTTTATTTCTCTCAAATTGACTCAAATATACGATCAACGTCAAGAGAACTTATATTTGTAAATATAAATAAGATACTGATAATCTGCGGATTATTATTTTTAGATTAGTTAAAATGCAATCCTCAAAGTTTGGTAATTTTTGGAGATTATTTTGGTGGCTTAAATTGATGAGTTTACTTTATAGAAGCAATTTTGATACATTTAATCTTTACAAATTGTCTTCTTTCTAATTGATCACACAAGCATGAAGTTAATTGCCCATGAAATCTATGATATAAACTCCTCACTAGTAAAAAATTTGACATATGAGAAAATGTGAATGAAGATTAATGCATCTTCCAAAAAAAAGAATGCCGGGGTAATGAGGGGTTAGATGCTATTGATTTGAAATGATTCTAGAGCTTTCAATTTTAATTTTTAATTTTTAATTTTTGCAAAAAAAGAAAGAATACAAATGTTTTTGTTTGATAGGGACTGATAATTCTTTGAGTATTTTGAGATGATTTAATAATGAAATCACTTGCATCCATAATTTTGATTGAGATATATGGAAGATGGATGAAATACAATTTATTCATCCAAAATATCATCACTTATCCAAATTGTAGCAACATTATCCTTTATTTTCAACAAATTTGGTATTATATTTTGAGATACAATTCAATATTAACACCCAATACATTAATTTTGCACTTAGCCAAATGTAGTCTTTGCAAAACCATTTTGGACATTAAAAACAAAAATAAATATAAAATAAATAAATAAATAAATATAAAAATAAAAATAAAAAAAATTAAAAATTAAAAAAATAATAATATATATATATATATATATTCATATACGTACATACATGTGTATGTATGCATTTGTATATATATTTAAAATAAGTATTTATATAATAATAGTAATAATAATGATATCAAAACAAGTCATTTAATATATACATCACATCAAATTACTTATGTGTTTCACAATAACTCACTAATAATAAGTGATAGAATGGAAATTGATTAAATTGAATTAAATGGAATCAAACCTTTGGTTTTTTAAGGTCCTAAATTTAAGGTTATTAAACCTTTAAAGGGCCTATTTGTGTTTAGTAGAATATAATGTATTTTTTGTAATTAGAATGGATTCACACCTTAAGGGATTTGACATCAATAAAGAAATTAAAGTTTAGATCAATTCAATTTTAGTATACTATTTAATTTAAAGCTTTTTGTTGGTAGCAAATGTCAATAAGACAGTAATGTATCTACTATTCCTATCCCTATTCCTAGAGACCTTTATGGCTTAAATCTATTATTTTGGAAAATAGCATTTTAAAACTTCAACACGGGGTGTCATTTTTCATTTTTATTCAATTAAAATTTATATTTAATCCTAAAGCTACACCATGTCACTTATGTGGTGTCACTTATATACTGGTAAAGGCACCCTAAAATTATGTCACATATCTTGCTTGCAACTACATAGAAGTGCTTGCAAGAACGCATAGCCATCACACTTCTTTTTTTACTCACATGTCTTGTAATACTTACATTAGTAATGTTCTTTTTTGTATATATATGTATGCCCACCCTCACGTGAATGCACGTTGAAACAAAACACAAATTAGATTAAATTATGTATTGTCTCAAAAACCAAAACAAATCACATGATGATCAAGCACATAATCCAATTGCAACTCTTAACTAGAATTTCATGTGCGACGAATGAAAACTTGTTTGCCAAACCATGTAATATTAAAATATTGGCAAGTTTGTAGAATATTTGATGTTGTATGTTTAAGTCCTAAACTCCATCTTTCAAATTTAGTCAATAAGTTTTGTCTTCAATTAAAAGTAAGATTCACAAACCAATTATCATAATATCTAAGGATCTCGAATTAGACCGCAACACATTAACTTGAATCTCTTTGATGTACGAACTAGTAAAGTGTATAATTTCTCTTCAATTGTTGATAAGAAAACAAAATCCTATTCAAGCAATATCAATTTCTCAAAGTCCATTTGAAGATTTAAAAATTCAAGCAAATTTGATTTCACAAAGCCCGAATTTCTCAAAATCCCTTGAATTTTGAATAAAAAGTGCACCACTCCACGAATCCAAATCCAAGTTCCACTATTCTCCTCTTGCCTATTTCCATGCGCAACTTCATGGAAGTTCACTCTAACACTAAAATATCATTAGTGAATTTTACATGTGTTCCTTCAATGAGTGCAATAAAGTGGTATCAACTTCAAAAACTCTACCTTGCTAAATATACAAAGTATGAAAGCCAAGTCAAATTACATATTTAAATGTCCTTGGTCAAGTGAACCATGTTGTATTGCCAAAACAAACAAGCACTTCATTCACGCTAACCACAACCGGATTTTCTACCTAGCTATTTAAGCCCTAAACCCTAAATGATAGAAACCTTAAACCCTAGCCATCTTTCAAGTTCAACCAAGAAGTTTCTTAACGATCGAGTATCATCAACAGACGAATTTACATGGTTAAGACCTAAACCTAAACCCTAGATTCCAAACCAGGTTTCAAAGAAGGAAAAAGCTTCACTCACAAGCCAACGTACTCGCAGATTGAATGGCTCACGGTGGTGTTTGCAATATCCGCAAGAAAAAAATCATATCACTTGAGTAGAAACACAAACAAAGAGACAAATGAAAGAAACAGATTGATTGCAGTGTAAGTTACACGCCATGATGCAATCGCTGCACATGCAAGAAGTTACCACTCACGAGCAATCCAACGCCGGTCGGTTAGGTGTAAAAAAGTATGATGCGAAAAAACTATCGCGTGCATGAAATGTCAAAAAGTGAGGCATGTAATTGTCAGAGTGTCAGAGGCAGGTAGAGCAACGGCCAAAGTTCAGTTGTACGTGCGCCATTACGCAACCTCTCAGTGAAAACCAAATATTCGGCGCAATGCACGAACACTCTCAATCTCTCATGCAACAAAATGAACAAATGAGAAAAAATCGTTGCTGTAGGTACAACTGAACCCTCTCTTCAAACAGGGAAGACGAATACACAAGGTTGCAGGAATTCAAACAAGCTCAAATGGGCGGGGTGGAGTATATTACCGGTGGATGGTCACCGGCGTGACCAGTCATGAAAAGCGATGTTGAAAGAGAGCTTCCTTGCTGTGACAAACCTTCCGCCATAGCCAAGATTTCGGAACTTAGTTGTTGTCGTGTGTAAGTTTTGGTCAGTTTTCATGTAAATCTTTTGGCTTACATGCAGGAATCTTATTTCTTCTTTTCTATTTCTAGTTGAAGATGTTGTGTTTTTTAAGATTTCTTGAGTTTCGAGTTTCGTGGGGTTTGAGGCAGTGAATTCTTCTCTGAATTGACAACTCTTGGAGATCTTCTCATGTCAGAGAATATGCATTATTGGCGATTTATTTCTCTTCACGGCTACGGAATATCGAGACGACTGCTATTGAAGATGACAAGGAATTTGATTTCTTACCCTGATTGCGGAATGCGTGTTGCTGCTTATTGGAGCATATTAGTCCCGGTCGGAACCGATATTATGTTCGAAGCTTCTTCATCTTGTATCATTGTGTAATTGTTCCGACCTTGATCCTTATATTGCAAGTGGATCTTTTGGCAAAGCAATGACGTAAATGCAGAGATGATTTTTGATACAATGTGAGTATTCTTCCACTTTTTTTTTTGGTATATTCAGCACTTTGTACCGTTTCATGCGATGCATATAGTTTATATCATGCGATTTGCTCTTCAAATTCATGTCGAGGTTCTATTCTTTAGAAATGTAACAGATTCTCTGCAGTGTATGTATATACTGTATATCATTGAAAAACAAAAATCAATATTGATATTTGAACGAGATATAGTTGTTTGAATGGAGGTCAATTTTCCACTGGCTGAATTTTTCTTTAGGGCTTGATGTTGTGGTTTGTGTCTGCAGACAAAGTAAACCATCAATCCAGAAGATTTGAAATTTTTTCTTGATGGCCTGATATTGTGGTGATGTGAGTTGCAGAAAAAACCATCAACTTACATTGTTCGACTCAGTGCTAATTTGAATCATATGTCGCCAATGACATTGCTGAGGACGTGCCAAGTGGGGACCAAGTGCTGGTTAGCAACGTTGCTTTGGTTTCTAGCCACCTGGATTGTGGTTCACCATGTGCTATGTCCTTCAAGAGCAGATATCCAACATTCACGGCGGATTGAAATCTCCCAACCTGCAATGAATAATGTGGGAAGAGAATCACCGAATCTCTCAGACCTCATGTACAATAGTACTAGAACCTGGGCAGAGGAGGAAGCCAAGTTGCAACGCTTGAAAAAACTGGCCAGTCATCTGTTTCCAAGGAAAGAGTTGGCCATGGATGCATCAAAGCCCCATCGTAGTGAAGTTGGACACTATTATTACCCCGGTAGAGAATGGAGAGATACCGCTGGTAACCCTATTCAAGCACATGGCGGGGGTATACTCTATGTACCAGACACTCAAACGTATTACTGGTATGGAGAAAACAAAGCGGGACGAACATACCACTTGAGCAAGCGCAGCACTGCTCGGGTAAGTACAGTTGTACCTTTTTTTGCAGTTTTTTGAGTAGTCCGTATGAGGATTTGGATTTATTCATCTTTGGACCAATCCGTTCTTCATTTTTTTAGTCATCTTCTAGAAATGTCATGTCATATCATTTAAACATTAAACATATAAATGTCATGTCATTTAAATATAGAAATGTCAATATAGAAATGTCATGTCACATAACATTCGACCACGTGTTTATTATATCTTTCACAATGTAATCAATTGGACTTGAGTGTCAATCACTTTCAATTGTCTCGTTGCCTATGTTGAGTTTAGTTTGATATGTTGAGTTTAGCTTGAGGTTGTCTTGTGCAGGTAGATGTGGTAGGCATAAGTTGCTACTCATCCAAGGATCTTTGGACGTGGAAGTTTGAAGGTTTGGCACTGAAAGGGAAGAAGCGAGATAGAACGAGTGATTTGTACATAAAGAATGTGGTGGAGCGTCCAAAGGTGATCTACAACGACCGAACAAAGTTGTATATCATGTGGATGCACATTGACAATGGAAATTACTCCAAGGCTGCAATCGGTGTAGCCGTCAGCACGCAGCCTGATGGTCCCTTTGAGTATTTGGGAAGCAAGAGACCTCATGGTTGTGATAGTCGAGACATGACTGTGTTCAAGGACAACAACGGAGATGCCTACATTGTTTATTCCTCCCAAGCCAACAATGAGTTGCATGTAGGTTCGTATGATACTTTCCAAAAAACAAAAAAAAAACAAAAAAAAATCAAAGGGATCAAACTTGAATGATTAACTCATCAAAATCTCTAAATAAGTTTATATTTATTTAGATAAAAAAATTCTAAGTTTCTATTTATTGAAATTGAAACTTTCTAAGTTTCTATTTAAAAGGAGTTATCTATTTCGAAGGAGTTATCTGTCACAACAATACACCACAGCACATCATATTGCACGTGGTAGCATTCGTTGCCGTGCATTCTCCGGTGTATGCGAGTATTGATTGTAGCTAACTCATAATTATATTTATATTGTTTGTGATCCACATATGACCAAAGAAGTAGAAAATAAGAAATGGAAAAAGAAAAAGCAACAAGTGCAAAAAAGGGGTGTTGAAATGACAATGTTTAAACGACATGACTTATGCATGTTTAAATGACATTTAAATGACTTTACGAATAAATAGTGTCATCAATTACTTGGACAGAATGAGTAGTATCATTGTACTTAATGAGTCTTGACAAACCACTTTCATTTGGGAGGCTCACAGTGACGAATGAATGTCTGAATCCATCCAGGGACATTGACAGAAGATTACTTGGATGTGGTGGAGAGGGGGATGGTGAAGATATTGATCAAGCAACGCAGAGAAGCACCGGTTGTATTCAAGCATCGAAGTATTTACTACATGTTGAGCTCTGGTTGCAGTAGTTGGAATCCCAACGGCGCGTTAATCCATGCCTCTGCTTCAATGTTTGGGCCTTGGTTGACCATTGGTGACCCCTGTTTTGGAGGTAACGAGGAGTTGCGGTCGCTGACTTTCTTTTCACAAGGATCGTTTGTGTTGCCGCTACCTGGACTTGAACACACTTTCATCTACATGGGAGACAGGTTAGCATGTTGTTTCATTGAGTGTAAGTTTCATTCATCTTGAGGCTTGCTATGAATTCTTAAGGTTTGTTCTCACGTGGTATTTAGTTTATATTATTTAGGTCTCGACGACCCGATTGTTCATCAAAACCAAGTAATTTGGTCAATGATTTGTACCTACGTGATGGTGCTTTTGAGGTGATTTGGCATTAAGTTGTGAACTTGGGGGTCAAAACAATAAGTTTTGGCATCAAATTTGTGTCACGTAGACCATAGTAAAAGGTGATTGAGAAGTTTGGATTAGATCTTAGTATAAAACCCTTTGGTCTAAATTTGAGATATTCTATTGAATGAAATTTGTGATGTTTGGGTTGGAGGTTGTTAAGTGGACCTAAGAGTTATTCAACTTCTTGGGGTTTGAGAAGTTGCTCACGGAAGTAAGCCAAGAAGGAAAATTGGAATTTTGGTTTGTCTCATACCCAACCATGGATTCACACTTCCCAGGTCAAGCGTGAACAAATTTGATCATTTGGGAGGAGAATTTGCCATGAAGGCAAGGGCTGGAAAACCCTCAAGACTTCGTGGCAACTTCTTCACTTTTTTTTCTCAAAAATCTCATTTGAAATGTTGAATTTGATCCCAAAAACTTTGTCTTCTAGTGAGAAACTTCACCAATGGAGATTGAACGTGAGTGGTGGTAGTGAACATTTGAGGAATGAATCTAGGTACTAACTCCTTTGGACAAGATTCACGTTGTACCAATCTTTCCTAACACCAAGTGTCAGCATTATATGCAATGACAATTGGAACTAATATAAGGTAGTGTGTTTTTAATGCGACCCGAGCTCTAAAAGCGACATGTACATTGTTGGTACATTAAAGAAGCAAAATGTACCTATGTGTTAAAACACTAGTGAAAAGGGTGACCTCAACGACTACCTTCCCAACTCCGACAATGCCCAGTTCCACTTGAGCATAGTCGAACTGGGCATTGTTAGGGTCGGGAAGGCCCTTGGATCGGACACATTTTCCACTAGTGAAAAACGCTTTTAGAGTCGGGTCGCTTTAAGATCACATGTCCTATACTGCAACTTAATTAGTTGTGCGTTTTTGATTCTAGTGAATGGTTGAGCACCTAGAGGAGTATTATTCAATCTCTGTTAACATGATGAATCTCTCTCTCCATGTAGGTGGCTGCGAGCTAATTTGAGAGACTCTCGGTATGTGTGGCTACCATTGTCAATGGACGAGCCTCGGGGTGAAGAGGCATCAATAGACTTGAACTTTGAACAAGTACAAAGAGTGTCCATCCACTGGGCTGATAAATGGAAGCTCCCTCAGGGTTGGAATAACTCTCGACATGGATGATCACCTGCTCAAACTCCACTTTTCTCAATCCATTAAGGCCAATTTGTAATAAACTTGATTCCTCGTTGGAGTGGGGTAATTTTGATAATTGATACCATTGAAACCTAAAAAAATTTAGCTTTCATATGAATGAAAGATTGATGAAATTGTACAATTTTTGAGAAAGTACGACCATTGAGAAGATTGATGGACCTTATTCAAGGTAATTTCAACTCGTACTAAAATTGATATCAGATTGATCAAAAGTGCTCCCATAATTTTGAGATTTTTATTGTACAAAAAAAAATCATTTGGAGGTGTGAACAACAAGATGCAAGGTTTCACATAATGTACTTGCATTTCTAAAAAATCATCAAAATTTTCACACTTCTCAAATTGTCAGTTAGAAAAAAAAAAACCCATGAATTAAAACTCTCAAAAAAAAGATAAGGTCTCTTTTGTTGCTCATTCAACACTTCAATACCTCGAATTTCTTCACTCTCTAGTGTGAGGCCAAATGGGATCTTTATGGTTCTTTAGTGGTTATGGTAGAACCTTGTGAAATTGTGAGAGACTGATTCCATGCCACATGCATTATATTAATTGATTTTAGAAGAGAAACGTAGTTTGATAGTAAATGTTTTAATTTTTGTGCACTAAGATTTAAGGCATTTATTGTCAAGCTACATTTTTCGTCTATAATTATGAAGGCTGTAAGGTATTGTGCTCTTGATGCGACCCCAACTCTTAAGAAGATGCTTTTAGAGTTGGGTCGCTTTAAGAGCACACTACCTTGTATGTGAAATGAAATTCAGGCCTCCTAGTATCACAAGCCTTTGTCTCATAGCATCCACACTTTCCTTTTAAACTCATTCTCTAATAAAAAATTATATTGAAAATGCTTGCATTTAATACTAAAATTCAAAGCAAGTGAGAGAGAGTCACGAAAGATGAGCATGGTACAATGAGGTCAAAATTCAACCTTTTATAACTAGTCAAAAAAAAATGTTTAGTATTCTTAATTAAAAAAAGTGTTCAATATTCAAAATTGATGAATGATACTGATTACTCATGTGTATATTAAATAGCGAAACTAGGTTGCCTTATCCTGAAAAGTTACCTTTTCACGTGGAGGCGCAAGTGGAGGTGCATGCAACTCTGTGAGTCAATCTTGGTATTAGGGTTTGGTTGGTTTAGGGCTAATTTTATTATTAAAAAATGTTTATTGCTGTAATTATTGTTGAAAATTACGACAGGAGTGATAAATATTTATTTAGTTTGAAATATCGAAAAATTAGTGATGAGCAACCTAATTTCAGTGTTTAATGTAGCGATTGTCATATTATATAGAAAACATGTAGCAAAACCACTCTTAGGGTTTCCTTTTGAAAGGTCCCACTAGTTAAAAAAGGATAGTAGTCATGACGCACGTTTCCTATTATTGTGTGGAACTAGACATTACATGAGCACTTTCCAACAATACCACATACACCCCTGATAGATAGGTGGTCTATGAGGTACGAGTTCTCTAAAACATTACAAAACAAAACAACCTAATTTAATGTATAGACTAGTGTAACATGTGTTGTTCTAGAAAATGATTTCCGTGCATAGGATCAAATTAGTAATAGTCGTTAGAAGTAGTTGTTTCTAAGTTTCATTTACTTTCTGTTTTCTAAATTTTCTAATTATTGGTAGCCAGAAATACTTTGAAATTTCATAACTTTTGCATAGTTTGTCAAAACACCATGAAACAAAATATTTGCACCTCTCCTCAAGTCCTCATTGAGCACTTTCCAACAATACAATACCACATATACCTGTCAAGGACACCATATCTACGAAATATGAGTTCTCTAAAACCTAACAATACAAACCAAACAGCCAAATTTAATATATATAAAGTATAACTTTACAGAGGTCCTACAATAATAGATGGAGGTGAAAATGGAACCCCAAATTTGTCAGCAATCAACGTGTCCCTGATTGTAGGCAAGCTAATAGCCCGTGCTTTCTAGCGCCGTGACTCACGGAGGCTCTTGTAGAATCTTAGAATCTGGGACTCACGAAGCGGCGTTCCTTCTTCGTTTCGGCAAGCTCTCACGGGTCCTGAGCCCATTTTGCTTGTGTGTTGGGTTGATTCGCAACGTTTTCAGCATCCTTTTCTAACAAATATCAGGTCAGATCCGACATCAGGGTCTACTCGCTCTGTTTTGGAGCGGACTTTTCTTTATCGTCACACGAAAGGTTTGATGGGGTGTGATCTGCTTTGATCGATTCTGGTGTGGTTGTGTTCAGTGACAATATGGATTTTCTGAAGAATGCGGCGAAGATAGCTGAGCAAGTGCAGGGAGGGAAGAATCCGCAGGGTGGGGGATCATCGGGTGGGGGCTTTGGTGATATGTTTGGTGGTTTTATGGGTGGTGGTGGTGGTGGTGAGGATAAACCCAAGCCCAAGCCCAGGCGCGATGAGGAGGACTATGACCAGGATCAAGAACAACGGCCCCAGTCTAGCACTGCTCATCATACTAAGAAAAAGCCTTCCACTGGCGAGCTCTACGGCGATGCCCAGGTTTGTTGTAAAATTCTTTAAGTTTTAATTTATTTTTATCGTGGACATTTTTCAAGGATTTTGTTGTGTCAGATCTCGTCCTCTTTCAAAATCCTCAAGCGATGGATGCCTGACCTAATGAGCGCAGTTCGGCGGATTTTCCAATGCACCTAAGCATGCCTTATTTGAATTCTAAGTTCCAAAGTTACGAGGGTTTAAGATTCGTGGAAGCTGTTCTTGTTTCTTGTTTAAATTTTTTTTCTGGTCCCCATCAATCTTTTTTTCTCCTCTTGCTACAGATGCTTTAATGTAGGAGTCTCAATCTAGAGTGCTATTCTTTGGCTAATCGGAGTTTTATATGAGAGATTCTGATGCATCTGAGTATGCTTTTTTGGGTATTGATTGCAAAAGTTGTGAAGATTCAATGTGGTGACTGAGATGTTTAGGTGTTGAATATCCTCAATATGTACTCATTGTCGAAGGTTTCATATTGTTGAAATTAGGGTATAGTTGGAATTAGTACTATTCTCAGCCGTGAACGAGTCCTGAACAAAATTAGTGTAGGCGGTAATGCCGCTCAGTTTGTATTTTCTCTGAATGTTCTTTCTTTCTCGAAATCATTTTTTTTGAACTGAAGTAGAAGGTTTGTATGTATGTATATGCAGTGCTGTATAGTTAAGGAGAAATGTGCTCATCTCTTATCATATGCATCCAGTCGTTCATTAAACCGGGGTATTTGTGCTGTTGCCTACAGGTTCTGTACCAAGCTGCTTCTGGTGGGAAAGTAGACCAAGGCAAACTGGCAGGTATGATCACAAGTGGAGATGTCACATTGCCATGAAATGATCGGTAATCAATCAGTTAAAAAATATTTTAGGAGTGCTGAAAGTCGAAAGACGAGAGTGTCAGATGTGTTTTAGTTCTGCAGGCTATGCACAAGGACTATGTATTTGAAGGACTGCTAATCAATGACTATCTCTGAGTAACAGGAGCGGCGTCTGATTTGCTGGAAGGATTGTCAATGTATGGAGGCGAGAAGTCCTCTTATGGTAAATTGGCGCAGCAGGCTAGTTCTTACTTGGACGGCTATGAGCAAAAGCACGGGGCTACAGCCGGTCACGCTGCTGTGAAACCTCCCAGCAGTGGTAAGTTCCTGGATTTGAGTTAACTCCTAAAGGACAAAGGGTTTATGATTTTAAAATGACAAATTCTGAAAAGTATAATTCAGATGGGACCAAATTTTATGTCACTGGAATCAGTGAAGAATTTTTTTCATGTAGAATACCAAATAAAATTTGAGCAAAAAGAACTTCACACAAGACCTATCCCAAAACTACCAAAAAAAAACATGGGGCTCAACTTTGGGCTTTTAGGTGTTCAGTTTTTAGTCACACAAGTTTTGCTACACTCCTCTGTCTAGTGTGGGTTCTGAAATAAGGCGTGTGGCCTACTTCTCATTATAGCATACGAGTGTGAATAGTGTTGTCATTACTGGATGAGTGGATGTAAGTAAGATGGTTGATTGCCATCATATACTATCTTGTAGTAGTACAAGTAATGTTATCCCTGTTTTGCTGAAGTGTACTTGTTGCTTCAAGCTGACAACAAAATCAAATGTGTTCTTGAGCTCGATATTGCAATTGGGTGCTTATACGTAGGTCACGGTCGGCCGAGTGAGGAAGACGAAGACTCGTATCCTTCCAAGCCACGACCTTCCAAGTATCAATCTCAGGAATCTGAGTACGGTGAAGAGGTTCAGAAACCTCGCCCTTCCAAGTACCAATCTGAGGAATCTGAGTATGGTGAAGGGGTTCAGAAACCTCGCCCTTCCAAGTATCAATCTGAGGAATCTGAGTACGGTGAAGAGGTTCAGAAACCTCGCCCTTCCAAGCACCAATCCCAATCTGAGGAATCCGATTACAGTGAAGAGGTTCAGAAACCTCGCCCTTCCAGGTATCAATCTGAGGAGTCTGAATATGGCGATCGTCCTCAGAAACCTCGCCCTTCTAAGTATCAATCTGAGGAGTCTGAATATGGCGATCGTCCTCAGAAACCTCGCCCTTCCAAGTACCAATCTGAGGAATCTGATTACAGTGAAGAGGTTCAGAAACCTCGCCCTTCCAAGTATCAATCTGAGGAGTCCGAATATGGCGATCGTCCTCAGAAATCTAGACCTTCACAATATGAGGAGGAGCAAGGCTATGATGGCCAACGCCGCCCTCTGAAGAGCCAAGCTGAAGACGAAGGTACGTGCTAATACTTCTCCCTCTACCCGTAAATGATTGTACTAGTTTTTGGCATTTGTTTTGGCAATAGTTGTCCTATGGCTTTATACTTCAAACGTGAGCCCTGTCCACGTCAATCGTGGTGGACAATGAGAGTCACACCAAAACTACATACTATTACTAAAGATAGACCATTTTTCAAGTACTGAGGCTGCGTTTATTGGAAATCAGAAGCGTTATGCTAAAACTCGCTAAAATTTAGGACAGTTTTTTCCGGACGGAGGGAGGACAAATCCTCGAGTTATTTTCCTTCCAGCATCCTAATTTCATTTCGCAGATGTGTGTCATGTTATATCTCTGTTTAGATAGGATCTGTGGTGCCCAGACATGATCTCAGTAACGTTCAATCTTTCATGCATTCTTCAAATTCTCCACTGGAGTACTTGCTGCTAATCTGAGTTCTAATCAATCCGTTCTCACTAACATGACACTTGGTCCAGAATATGGAAGTGGCTACTCCCGCAAGCCCCAGAAATCACAACAGTATGGGGATGAAGATGCACCAGGGCCATATGGAAATCGTCCTCAGAGAGCCGAGGAAGGTCCTTATGGATCAGATGGTGCTTTTCCCTCTTGCAACTTCGTCCATTTTTTTGTGTCTTATCCTCCTTTCTATCATCTATGCTTTTTTCTTTATCTAACCTTGGTAACA